>JAOXYD010006439.1:0-15389 GCA_028565735.1 Pinacopodium congolense | reverse complement strand
CTGTGGGTTCGACACTCGGAGTTTTAAATTTTACTCCACTGTATTACTTTTGCGATAGGTGCACTTGCCTTATAAGTTCGTTGGTTTTAAAAGTAAAAATCATTTCAAACAACCATCAATTTTAAAGTCACCTAACCAACGCAACACTTAGTTTATGGAACTTAAAATCATATACCTTCAAAGGTGTATTTTTGTTACTTCAATGGTTTTTATTTCATATTGTTGAGTTAGTTAATCTTTTATAAACTCATCTTTGCCTTAAAAAATATTTGTTAAGTTCATTTTCACCTTCAAGAAAGAATATTTAAGTTTTTAACGGTTCCTTTTCCCTAAAGAAGAAAATTGTATTTCTTTTTATGATCTAATTTTACTTCTGACATAAATTGTTAGGGGATCAATTAGTCAATTTATTTCATTAATTAAACACTAAAAATTTTTGTGTATCCTCTCATCCTTAAGCTCCTTAATTATTGCTAATTGTGTGATTGATTGATATTTACATTATGAATATTTTAGCAAATTCATTAATCTATCATTTTAGATTGGATTTCGATGTAAGGATTGCATCATGTTAAAATTGATTTAGGGTGTTTAGGTTGATTGGTTTAGAAAATTTTTAGAATCTTCAATTCACCCCCTCCCCATTAAGTTCCTTTAGGTTTTACACTAAACTAATTCAATTTTGATCTTCCATTCTTTATCCTCTCATCATTTTGATCACTTCAATACTTGCTCCATTTCTCTTTTTCTTCATGAAGTCCCTTCCTTCTTAGGCTTTGACATGTATGCATACACATTCTACTTTTGAGTATCTTTTTATCACATTAAAAATAAAAAATTAATGACAAAAATGTTTTCTCATCATCAAAACCAATTATTGGAATCTCCCTTAGTTCAATATAACTTATCCAACTCATCTAATTGTAAAATTCTATTTTGACCTACAATTTTCAAATAAAAAATAAAAAATTATATTCCTTAATAATACTTATTCCCTAATTCTATAGACAGGTTTTTTCAAATATCAATTTGAAATTGGGCACAACTATAGGTATCTTAAATGTAGTTTGATATGCTCAAATCACATCATCTAACTTTAATGACCATTCTCTCCTATAGGAACTAACATTTTTTTTCAAACCATTTCTTTTATCTCTCTATAAAAAACTTTAGCTTGATCGCTAGATTTATGATGATAGTTTGTGGTAACTTTATGGGTTACATCATATTTTGTTAACAGAGTATCAAATTATTTATTTCAAAAATGTGAACCTCAACGACTGATTATAGCCCTGGGTGTCCAAAAATGTGTAAAGATGTTCTTTTTAGAAATTAATCACACCCTTTTCCTCATTCATAAGCAAAACAACTTTCTCAACCTATTTACTAACATATTCTACAACCATAAGAATATATTGATTAGATTGAGGCTTAAGGAAGGTCCAATAAATTCAATTTCCCAAACATAAAAGATTTGACTAATGGAAGGCATTTTATATCCCATATATATGTTCCTAACCATGTTACAGCTATCACAAGACTTTACAAAATGTAATTCATCCCTAAAGAAGATAGGCCAGTAAAAACCATATTCAAATACTTTATGTGCAATTTGTTTTGGTCCAAAACATTTTCCTACCTCTCCAAAACAACAATGACTTAGAATGGAGAACATTTCCTCATCAATCACAATATTTTTACAATTCCATTTGAACATATCTTATAGAGGTATGGGTCATTCCAAAAAAAATATTGCTTTACCTTTAATAGAAACTTTTTCTACTATTGATAAGAAAAGTTAGGGGAAGAACATTACTAGTTATATAGTTCACTACATCAACATATCATGGAAGGATTGAAATAGCTAGCAATTACTTTGTTGAAAAATGCTCCTAGATTTCTTAGCCTATAATGTTATACTTTACTTCCTTGCTTAACCATGAAAGGTGATTAGCCGCAAAATTTTATGCTCCATTTTTACCTTTGATTTCAATATCAAATTCCTATAAAAGTAAAACCCATTGAATTAGTCTTAAATTTTTTATCGTATTTATTCATTAAATACTTTAAAATAGAATAGTCTGTACAGACCAAAACTTTTAAAAATACCAAATAGAATCTAAATTTATCTATTGACAACACCATAGCCAGCGTCTCCTTTTCTATAGTGGTACAGTTCTTTTAAGCAACGTTAAGGGCCTAACTCATATAATCTATAGGGTGGAAAAAATTTTCCTTCTTTTATCCTAGCACATCTTTAACTATGTTGAAGCAAGGTGGTTCTAACCATGTGTTTCGATGATGAGAAAACATTGTTCTTACTAATGTTTAAGTCTTTGGTGTTTATAAGATAGGTTGATGTGTCAATTGTAAGAGCATATATGTGGAGCCTAAGTTAGAACGGCCATTTTGAAGATAATGAAGAGCTCAAGCATTAGATGATCAAGAGCTTACATATCAAGGAATAAATGATAAAGACCAAGTGATGATCAAGCTTAAAGATCAAGAGAAGATTGATGATCAAGCTTAAAGAAGATAATGTTAGTTAGGCTTAAGAAAGGTTTTAAGTTGTAAGTCTTCTTGATCTTAATCAATGCTTGAATAGGGCTCTCACATTTGCATGAATATTTACATATAGGCATATAAGAGTTGAATTGTGGTTTGAGTGATTACTTGAACTTAATTATGGTGTTCACATATTAGGAATTGAATTAGAATGACACTTAGGCCATATGTTGCATAATTCAGTTGGATTGTGAGTAATTAATTTAATGTATGTTTATTTATATGTTTAAGTGCATTAAAATATTTCTTAAGTGTTGGTTATGTTTGTTTGGATTTATTTGAACATCTTTATGTTATCAATTTATGAAGTATGAAGTGATTAAAAAGGTTTTAAAGTTGGTTAAAAATGAAAAGTTTTCATAATCAAGGCAACTCTTATGTTTTGAATTGATTGAAATGTTTTGATGATTTAAACAGCCTTGAATTATGCTTTAAAACATTCTTGAAGTGTTGTTTAATGTTAGGAATTTGTTTGGAAAGTTTTGGAGTTGATTTGAAGTATTTTTCATGTTTTTCTAAACGTATAACAATGGGTAACAGTTACATAACGACGCCTTACATGAGTGCCATTGTACCCCTTGCTTTCAAGATATTCAACGATGGTTTTTCTTAGAACAACGACGCCGTTGATCAGCCTAAAGCGCGTCGTTGAAGGGTCAGACTCTAACGGCTAATTTTAGAGTTTTGTAATTAACGACTTTTTAACCTCCCAAACGGCTAGTTTTTATTTCTAATGACTCCAAACCTCTCTCAACACTATATATATCCTTCCTAAACAGATTTAACAAGTTTAGAAGCTTTGAAAAAAAAATTACAAGATCAAATCTCTCAAATATTCAAAGCTCTCTTTGTTTTCTATACAGTTTTCTTTCAATCACAATTTTGCTGTTTTAAATTTATTTGTTGTGTAGCAAAGTTTGTGTTTTCAGTTAGTTTAGGGCTAGAAAAATCTCAAAAAACTTCTATTTGATTTTTTGATTCATTATTTCATTTGTTTTAAGTTTTCAAAGATCAACATACCAAAATTGTCTTTGTTTTAGTTAAACATTTCTGAACTTCTGTGTTCTTCAATTTTGAGCTTGCAAAATTGTTTTTATTGATTCAAAATTATCATACACTTTTTTTATTGAGGTCTCAAGAGTGTATAGAATCTTTTACTTCAATTTTTAAGCACTCAAATCGTGTTTTTGATCTCAAAGAACACAGACTGCTTAAAATTGTCCAAATTGACGTGTTTTCTCTGCAGCTTCATTATTGACTTCAATTTTGATTTTTAATCAGTTTTTAGGTGTGAAAATTTGATGTTATTAGTTTTCTTAAAGCCCTAGGAGTGTGCTAGTATTTTGGTTTCAATTTTTAAGTGATTATATTATCTATTTGAGCTCAATGTTTGCAGGTTGTTCAAAGCTATCCAGGTTTGAGTATTCTAGCTTTATACTTGATTTTGATCATTAAATTGATGTGCTAAAATTGTGCTTATTGCTACGATATATGGTTAACATATAAATTGATGTTGCAGTAGGTTTATTGCATTTAATTGGCATCATTTGGGTGACTAAAATCATGTGCTTATAAGCTGAAACCTTAAGACTGCATATATATTTGACAACTTCGTTTCATATAGGTTGAATCTAATTGTTGAATGCATTAATCACGTTTTCAATGTTTCAATTTAATTATTTATGATATACTAAAGTGTTATGAGGCTTGTTATAATTCTGGTTTGCCTCTAGAATTTTTAGAATTGAGTTTATTGCATGAGCATTAAAGAAATACCATAGAAGGTGTGTTTAGTGACTTAAATTGGGGGAATTTATTTGTTTTAATTGTTAATTATGGTATAGGCTACTCTTTGCCTTTAAAATAGATTTGATAAGTTGCTCTTCACCTAGGGTAAAGAAGATTTGGATTATGTTAATCTTTTTTTGTGAATTGGATTGGTTTATGCCTTAATTGTGCATTGAATATTCCATATTGTATTAGTTGCATTTAAGTCCTTATCTTGTATTGATTTTGATCAAGATTCAAGAAGCTATATAAGCTTGTGTTGAAGCTCAAGGGAGCTTAGTTTAAGGGCTATCCTTGTAAGACAAAAATTATAGAATTTGGTTGTGTTAGAAAGGCTCCTTTTTGCCATAAAAAGATTGTTGTTAAGGTTACTCTTCACCCTCTTTGTGAAAAGCAAGATTGGAAGGGTCAAGAATGGGGATTGGAAGGTTCGTCTTAACCTTAGAATTTAAGATTGTTGTATAGGTTTCTCTTGACCTAGAATAAGATTAGATAGGTTCCTCTTGGCCTTAGAATCAAGATTGTTAGATAAGTTCCTCTTGGGCTTGAATCAAGATTGTGTAAAGGTTCCTCTTGGCCTTTAACCAAGATTGTTGTTAGTAAATTTCCAACAAGTAGTTGGAGAAAGGACGTAGTCTATCTTTGGGGTAGGCGAACCTCCATAAATCTTGGTGTTCATCTCTTCCCTTATCTCTTTTCTATTTATGCATTGTGTTTGTTTTATCTTTACTTGAATTTGTTATATATTGACATAAATTTTGGCATTCCATTTGAGTTGAATTTAGATTATAGATTGCATTGTATTAAAATTGTCCTAAGGTGTTTAAAGTTTTTTAATTTGCAAGAATGTTTTAAACACCCAATTCACCCCCCCCCCTCTTGGGTGTCGTAGGGCTAACAAAATACATAGTCACTTGCATCACATATTGGTTTAAAAGGAATAAAAAATTCAAGATATACAAAAATAGGTGCACTGATAACTTTTTCTTTTAAGAGCTTAAAATATCTCATATATTTATCATTAAAATTTAAAGGAATGCTTAGAAAACAATTTATTTAGGGTCTAGAAAATTTAGAGAAATCCTTAATAAATCACCTTCAAACCTGGAAATGCCCTAGAAAACTTCTAATAGCTCTAGTAAAATTAGGATGAGACAATTTCGCACTGTTATCTTAGTCAGTCCTCCTTAATACCTCTATTAGATTTTTTGTACCCTAAACAATGCACTCCCACACCATAAAGATACATTTCTCCCAAATTAAAATTGATTTTATCTCTTCAAAATTCATTAAAATTTTATCAAATGAAGCATCAAAAATAAAAAATCCATCTATAAAGATTTTGCCATCATATAACATTAAAAAGTAGTTAGAGCATTAGACAAGCTAAAAGAAATGCATCTGTAAATAGAAGTGCCAAAATTCATGGGATACCTATCCAAAACACAATGATAACTCTACCTAGGTAATTTCATAATTATTTGATTTATAAATAACTAAGGGAAGTCATCTTTATAAGTTGCCTCTTTCAATTTCCTATAATCAATACACATTCTCTAACTCCTAATCTTTCTAGTGGTTATTAAATTTTTTTAAATTTTTCATAACTTTAGTACCTTACTTCTTTAGTACTACTTGAAAAAGACTTACATAAGTAGAATCAGAGATAATAAAGACGGTACTTGCATCTAAGAGCATTACTACCTCATTCTTTACCACCTTTTTGATATTTACATTTATTTATCATTAGGACTACATTAATTTCTTAATAATTTCTTCCATAAAAATCTTGTGCTTGCACAAGGAAGGGCTAACCCTTTAATATCATCTATCATCTATCCCAAAGCTCTTCTAAACTTCTTTAATACTCTTAACAACTTGTTCGCCATGATGTCTATTAACAAAGAAGAATTAACAATAGATAAGTGCAATGGTGGATTAAAAAAAATATGATTTAAATAAGATGGGAGAGGTGTAAGTTGAAGAGTAGGACATTCTTCAAGTGATGGTTTTCAAAGAGGCTTGATTGATCTCGCTAAAAATTCATATCTCCTAGCTTGCATCTAAATCTAGTATTTCTTGCAAGCCTCCAACTGTCTAAGCACTTCTACAACCTTTTTCTCTTCTGAATCATAATCACACAAATGTGTTAATACTTTCTACAATGAATCTACATAAAGAATAAAATTAGGATTAGGTTTAAAATATGTAATATTAATAAAGCTACACAAATTAAGAGAAGAGAAATGGTTCATTGCTTCAAACACATTAAAATTTATTCCTAAAATTAAAGTCTCAAGATGAGTTTCCCTCTGCACATAAATGATAGTTCTCAGAATTTCCATAAAAGGTTTTCCAAGAATGATTGAGATGTTACAATCCTCCTTCACATCCAAAACTAGAAAACTCATTAAACAAAAGAATTTATTAACTTTCCCTGTTATAAATTCTATTATTCCTTTTAGATAGGTGATGGAACAATTAGCTAGCTATAAAGAGATTATTATTGGCTTTGACTATATTACTCCCAACTTCCTGAAAATGGAAAAACATAAGATTAATCCTACCTCCTATATTATTTAAAGTACTATCTATTATAAGTTACCCATAATATAAGTATAGAAAAACTCCAAGGATCTTTTAATTTTAGTAGTAACCTATTTACTATGATAGCTAAGTATTCCTTGTTTAGTTTCACTATCTCGTACTCCTTTAATTTCCTTTTTTTAGAAAAAAATGATTTAACATAGGCGACATTTGTGCTAATACTTTTATTAAGGGTATGTTAATATGTAGCTTCTTACAAACCTCCAAGAATCTCTTGAAGTAGTTGTCCAATTGACCACTCTTTAATCTTTAAGGTTAGAGGATCTTAGATTTAATTGGTTGAATATTAGGAGCCATAAACAACCTAGGCCAACTGTTTTTTGTAGCCACCCCTTTATTTAATTTCTTGTTCGCCTCATTCTCTATTTCTTTACCCCTGTGATCAATGTTGATGGGTGAATTCTATTGATTTTGATAGCATATTTTACTTTGTTTTTTCCCATTTGATGTATGAAAAGCACCATCTATAAGTTATTATGGTTAATTTCAGGAACATATGGTGTTCGGAGAAAATTGGATAAGTTTGGAGTGATTTTGGAGTATAAAGACTACTTAGACATTCTGCTCTTAAAGCTCCATATACAACAGTTAAACAAGAAGTGTTCGGTCGACTGAAAGGCAACGATCGGTCGATCGAATGGAAGGATCAGTCAACCGAATGAAGAAATAAGGAAGATTAGTTGACTGAATTTACACCGATCAACCAAATTATTCACAAGTTTTTCAGTCGACCAAATGAAGAAATAAGGAAGGTTTGTCGACCGAATGGTGAAGGTCAATCGACCGAGTATAGGCTCTTTTGCACAGTGTTTCATTTAAATCTCGTGCAAAACATTAATAAAATAGCTCAACTTTATGTGATAAGCCCTAAGCATTGTCCAGAAGAATAGAAAAGCCAAAAGCAATAAAGATTAGAGGGGAGGATTCGACAAGGTAGAGAGAAGTCGACAGGAGGGAGTTTTAGCGTCCCCTTTGTTTTTCTTCCTTTTTAGATAGGGATTTGTATAGGTTTTTGTTTTATTTTGGTTTAATCTTCACATTGGTTATTGGTTTGGAGCCATAAGAGCTTGCGAAGTGGACTGGAGTTAGAGATTTTCAACAGATTGAAACAATTTCAATTGTATTTCTCCCTTTTTCTGTCCTATTTTCTATTGACTCTTGCTATTTATCAATCAATATGCGTGTTATATTTATATTCTTGTTTCTACTGATGAATTTATGTGCTTAAATACCTACTTAAGGTTAGGATTTGAATGGGTTTGTATTTTTGGAGGAATTTTACCTAGTTAAAGAACTTAATACATAATCTTGTTTTGATTGGCCATCTTAGTGGGATTTTAAATGATTAAAGGACCTTGAACATGGACTACTAATTATTGGAAGATTAATTACGTAACACAATTGAATTTAGGTGTTGAACTGGCCATAGAGTCTTTGTTTAGGGTTCCTAAAATTAACGAACTTAATTTTAGGCGTTTTACGATTAAATCCTTCTATTCCAATCTGCTTGTTAGACCAAAATAGATGGATTAAGTTTAGAAGAGAAAAGATGTTTCCATGACCATTGATTGTGTCTTAATTTAGTGACGTAAGCCCTAAATCCATCCAAAGCTGTGTTGTTTTTTGTTTAACCCATTATATACGAAGGCCTAGCTAAATTATCATTCATTTTACTCCTTTCCATTAGCTTATATTTAGATTGAACCTTATTCGTTTCCATTTTTGTTTGTTTCTTATTTTTTCTCTTAATCAATTAGCTTGGAGTTGTCTATATAATCTTAAATTAATTGATCTAGTATTATGTTCAGATTCCTAGGGAGAACGATACTTGCGGTTTACTTCATTTTATACTGCTTGTTGACAAGGTGCACTTGCCTTTGGTTGGTCTTGAATTAAATTGATTAAAATTATAAGTTATTTAGACCGTAACAAGTTCTTGGCACTGCTGCCAAGGAATCTAGTTTGTTAATATTGGGTTTGATAGTGTTGATTATTCTAGACTTTGTTTGATTTGTTGTTTTCTTTTGTATTATGTTCTTTTAGTTCTAGTTATAGACATCGTTGTTTTTGTCATTGCAAGTAGGCGTTGTCATGGATATGCAAAACTATCTTACCAATGATACAACAATGTCTTGCGTTAAGTCAAAGGAGGAAAAGTTGAGTGGATGTCTTATGAGCATCATAACACCTACGAATATTATGATGCACATCATCCAGGGCCTTCTTGGAGTGATCCGGTTTACTATGAGCCTCCTACTCATATTTATTATCAACAGCAGGAAGAAGAATCAAGATTGAGCGAGTTACTGATGAGGGCCATCTCTAGATTAGAGGAATCAAGATCAATAGATCTATTGGAGAGCGCCAATGCAAGATTAGAAAATCATATCCAAGCTATAGAGGCACCCATCTCTAACTTGACCCCACAAATGGAGTAATCATTTCAAGAAGAGGAGGAGTCAAGATTGGAGAAGTTGTTTTATAAATTTATATCTGTGCATGATGCCTAGCTTACTGATATGAATGCTCACATTGAGCACCTTACAGCTTCCGCCCAAGACTTGGTAACACATATAGGACTGTTGTATGGATTAAATGTCTCACCTGAGCAAGAAAGTGCAGTCAACAATATAAAAGTGGAGCCAAATGAGCCAATTGAAGAATCTTCATTTACAGGTTGGGAGGAGCTGATCAGTGAGCCAATCAAGAAGGAAGAAGAAGTTGTTGATGTTGCGAGCTTCACTAAAGAAAACCAGGTACCCTCGTTCATTGATTTTTTTTTTTTTTTGTATATCAATTATTAACTACAGGCAAGCAATTGGTTGCCAAAATTCCATCCTAAGGTGCCTGACACAAGCAACAGGATGTATAGAGAGCGTAATGGTGGTAGGTGCAAAAGTTTATTCATCTTTGATAAGTCATCTTATATATGAGGACTTCAACCGAAGGTATGAATTTATGAAGAGAATCATTATTCTCTAACATTAAGGTCTAGCTAGACCTTAAAGAAGCACTCATTGGGAGGCACCCAACCTTGTAGGACCATAGATTTTAATTTTTGTCTTTTGTTTTCACTTGTGTCTTTTGTTTTATTTTTTTCTTTCACTCTTCTATTATGGCTTGAACTCTCATTTTCAGTTATCATGGATGGTTGCAGTGCGACAACGTACATATTCAGGGGAATTTATTTATTCATTTCTCTTTCCCCTTATTGTTCTTTGATGTTCAATTCAAGTATGGGGGGAGTGAGTTGATTTTAACGTTGAGAGTAACACTTGGATTATTACGCTTTTTTTTGGAACTAACTTGGTCATTTTGATTAGAAATCATGCTAATCTTGGTTAAATGTTAGCTACTATCTCTTGATGTGATGAATGTGATTGGTATGATTGATATGGACTAATTCTTGTTTGGTCATGGATTTTCCGAAATGTGATTATGGATATATGGTGGAATTGATTCCTTTTACATAATCTTAATTTGATATAGAAATTCTAATGGATTTGTATGTAAATTTGGAATAGAATTTAATATATACACGATGCATTTAACTATGTGAGTGAATTTTGAAGTCTATGCAACTGGTTCTGAATATTGAGGATCGATGACATTTGGTTTATATCTGGACATTGTAAAATGGATGCTTGATGATTATTATGATATTTTATATGTAGAATGCTTTTTGTTTTGCTAGGAAAGATAAAGAGAAAAGAAAATAAAGAAAGAGAAAAAAATTAAAAAAATGAAAGACAAGTTGGTGAAAGGTGGCTTGGTTAAGTAACTAGTGGTGTTCATGACAAAGTGTTCACTTTCTCGTCTACAAGACCAAGTGACCTCCCATCCAAGCCTTTGCTCACTAGTGTTTGAGTGCATTTGTACTTACTTGTATTCATTTTATATATAAGACTGATTGTTGTGAATTTGGTTGATATTTGAAGAGGGCATGATGTTAACCAAGTAGAATTGTGATTTGATGAGAACAATTGGTGGCATGGTACTTATAGAGGATCTTGCATGGTTGAATGAGTAAACTAATGATTTGAACTAATTAATCTATCTAGGAAAAGTTTGCATGAAGATCTCAGTGAATTTCTTGATATTTTGTATTATGATTGATGAGTTGAATTTGTTATGTATAATGACCTTATGAGTTAAGCCATTATCATCCTTGAATTGGATGATATTGATTGTATTTGATTGAATAAATCATTTTGATTTGCTTGGTTAAACTTTAGTCGTCTTTAGAAGGTTTTCATTGAGTGCCTAAGTGAGCTTTTTTAGGACAAGCAATAATTCAAGTGTAAGGGTGTATTGATGGGTGAATTCTATTGATTTTGATAGAGTATTTTACCTTATTTTTACCTATTTGATGTATGAAAAGCACCATTTGTGAATTATTATGGTTGATTTCAGGAACATATGGTGTTTAGAGCAAATTGGAGGAGTTTGGAGTGATTTTGGAGCATAAAGGGTACGTAGAAATTTTGTGCTTAAAGCTCCATATACGATGGTCAAACAAGAAGAGATCAGTCGATCAAAAGGCAAGGATCGATCGATCGAATGGAAGAATAGATTGACCAAATGAAGAAATAAGGAAGACCGGTCGATCAAATTTACACTAGTTAATGAAATTATTTGCAACAAGTTTTTCAGTTGACTGCATAGAAGAATCAGTCAACCAAATGAAAAAAAAAGGAAGGTCGATCGACTGAATAGTGAAAGTTAGATGATAGAGTATAGGCTCTTTTACACAGTGTTTCATTTCAATCAGCCGCAAATCATTAATGAAATGACGCTAATTCATTGGATAAGCCCTAAGCATCATCCAAACGATAGGACTTATCACATGAAGCTACGACGTTTCATTAATGTTTTGCGTGTGATTTAAATGAAACGCTGAGTAAAAGAGTCTATACTCAGTTGACCGACCTTCAACATTCTATTGACCGACTTTCCTTGTTTCTTTATTCGGTTGACCGATTCTTCTATGTGGGCTGCTGAAAAACTTATTGTGAATAATTTTGTAGATCGGTGTAAATTCAGTTGACCGTTCTTCCTTATTTCTTCATTCAGTCGACCAATCCTTCCATTCAGTCGACCGATCCTTGCCTTTTGGTTGACCGACCCTTTTTTGTTTGACCATCATATATGGAGCTTTAAGCACAGACTGTCTAAGTACTCTTTATACTCCAAAATCACTCCAAACTCCTCCGATTTTATCCAAACACCATATGTTCCTAAAATCAACCATAATAACACAAATGGTGCTTTTCATACATCAAATGGGAAAAAACAAAGTAAAATATGCTATCAAAATCAATGGAATTCACCCATCAACAATCTACTTCATTCTTCTCCTCAAGACCTTGTAACTCTTTATTGTTCCTTAACGAGATTGCGTTGACTTATTCTCTTAAGTTAACTTTAGTAGTGCTAGACAAAGATCCTTCTATCCTTTTCTTCTTCATATTTGTAAGTTTGTTCAATTGACTCTCCAAGTTTTAGACTGAAGCATCTTATTTTTGCATTCATGTATCAATTACAATCATGAATTTAGTTAACAGCTCTTCCAAGTTGGACTTCTCTGGTAGTAAAGGTGTATTAAATCTAAAACTTTGTGGTGGCCCTTGCTGAGGATTGGATTGCTTAGGCTATAGATGCTAATTATTATTCCAACAAAAATTAGGGTGGTTCCTCTATCCTAAATTGTAAGTATTTGAGAATGGCTTTGGTATGGCTATCGCAGGTTACCAAATAATAAATATCTAACATTACCTCCTAACTATGTAATAAGACAAGTCAAGGTCGATCCCACAGAGAATCGTTTATTTCAAATGTTGCACAAAATAAAAAAAATCCCTTGATTTTATGAAAGTAAAATAAAAAAAATTTAATAATGAAATTAATGTAAGTAAAACAAGAGCATAAAATATTAAAAAAGTAAATAATTAAATAGTAAAAGTAACTAAGGAAATTAAGGTGAACAAAACAAGACCGCAAGTATTAAGAAATAGATAACAAAATGTAAAGGTAGGTAGAAGATATTTTAGGAACATAGGAAATTTGATTGATCATCGAAAGGTGTAAGAATTGTGCTATGACTAAGATGTTAACTTATAGACACAAACAAACTCTTGCATTCTATGTTCCTCCAATTGTAAGTAAATTTGATATGCTTATAAATTTACCCCGAACTATATAATAACCTAAAACAAGGTCTCAAGATTTAACTTTATAATAGTATTAAGCAATAGGGAATAGTTAACTTAAGCCATAATCTCACATACGTGGATTATGTAACTTAAAGAATCAAAATCGTAGCCTAAATTGAATAAATTTCACTTATAGAAAAATTAACCTATTACTACTTGTAGTACTAACTAGTGACAATTACAAATCACAAATCCATACCTGGCATTCGAACTAAAAATCATAAATAAAGTGGCCAATCCTGTACACAACCCCTAGTGCTTGACATTTAATCTGAGTTTTGACTCATTCTAATCATAAAAATACAATACTCATTAAAACTTAATTCATATCTCAAAATTTCTAAACTTTCATCCTTTTAATTTCTTCTAACATGAACAAAATTAGATTAGCATAATGAAATTAAGAAAAATAGAAAATATAATCAACATAAACATGATGGAATAACAAAATACGATAGCTCAAATTAAAGGTTCAATGATAAACGAATAATATTTTAAGTTTTAATAATAATAAGTAAAATCAACCAAAATGTAAGAACGTAAAAAGTAATGAAATAAAAATAAAGTAAATCTAAAAACCCAATGAAAGTAAGATATCTAAACTAACCAGAACATGAAATCTAAGATTATTCTCAAATACAAGATGAAAGGAAGCAAAACTAGATAAACTAAGAACAAAATGATGATGATAAACTAATAAGAAAATGATGATAAGTGACTACTATAAGAGGAAATGAAAGTGATGAATGTTTCTCTCTAATTCTATCTTTTGGCCATATATGATCCCCCATTTAGGGTTAAATTGATTTAGGGGGAGAATGGACTTGTTCTTCCCTTGGATTTAGTGTGAAACAACATTTTCTTGATATTTAATAGCACTTAATAATACCTTGAATAGCCTTTGGACAAACCTCCATTATAGTACCTGACACTCGAATATTGATGGCGATTATGGAGAGTTTAATAGCTTCATTATTTACTGTCGTTGAACTCTTAGATTTTGAGTCCTTTGTGTAATCTTATCTAAATCTCTTCTAACTTGATCTTTTCTTGTACAAATTGTTTCTCTAATTCTAACCTGCATTTGAATTTATAATGAATGCAAATTTGGCATTTGGGCATCAAAATAAGGGTGAATTCACATTAAATCACATATGAAAATTCATTAAAATGTGCCCCTATCAAATACCTTTACACTTAAACTATTGCCTATCCTTAAGCAATGACCTAAACACTCCACTTAATCAATCTCAATGAAAGTCCAAACTTAAGTAAAAACAAGTAGAGACCAATTAATTTCATTGATCTAATGCATAAATCTCAACTCCATCATGATAGAATAATTTTCATCACAAGCAAAACATACTGGTATTAAGGAATTGACCATCGATGTATAATATAAAGCATACATGCCATTTCTTATAGATCATAATTTAAATCTAGGCAAGGATGTGTAAGAGAAAAAAAAAACAAGGCACAATTTAAACTTGGGGCATTTCGTTGGAGGTCATCTATTCTTTTAAGGTTAAGGTAAACATCTTGTCATGAATAACCCCTGATTACTCAACTATGATACTCCTTTTTTCCTTATTTGTGATGTAATCTAACTTTTTTGTAAGAGGGTGATCATTTTATTCTGAATAGCCACGGTTACTCGGTTAGATCACGCTCTCAAATGGCTACTAGCTTTACTCATAACTTCAATCTTTATATTGGTTCAAAGCCAGCAGAGGGAAAACACACTCTCTTATTGAAACAAACAATTTTTATGATATTAAGCACCCTATTCCCAAATTCATATAGAAAACCTTATAAAATATTCGTAGACACTTGATACCATACAAAGGCGTTCACTAAAACACATAAAACACTCAAAAAAATGAAAAATGAAAAATTTTTAATGTCATAATTCATTTAGGTTGCTCTTCACCTAGGATAAAGAAGATTTGGATTTTGTTAATCCTTTTTTGTGAATTGGATTGGTTTAGGCCTTAATTGTGCATTGAATATTCCATATTGCATTTGTTGCATTTAAGCCCTTATCTTGTGATGATTTTGATCAAGGGTGTCATAAGCTATATAAGCTTGAGTTGAAGCTCAATGGAGCTTGGTGTAGGGGTTGTCCTTGTAGGAAAAAATACATAAATTGTGGTTGTGTTGTAAGGCTCCTCTTTGCCATAAAAAGATTGTTGTTCGGGTTACTCTTCACCCATTTAA
>JAOXYD010006428.1:0-15389 GCA_028565735.1 Pinacopodium congolense | reverse complement strand
TGGCTAATAACCCACATCATAAGGCATTCTACTTAATAAGGCAGATATTTCAAATCTTGCTTGGAAAAAAAGGAAGATATTATCGCTAAATAGTAGTACGTCTTGTTCAATAACATCTTGGAAATATTCTAACACAATTAGGGCTTTGATTTCATTCGACTCCTTCATGGAATATGGAAAATATCTAACTATAAGACGTGAAAAAAAAAAAAAGAGACTCATAACATCTTTGTCAACCTTTCCCTATCTTAATGCATTCAAAATAATGCGATTTCTAGATGATCCCTCTAGACACGAGAGGGATTTTAATAATCTTTCTAGTTACTTTGTTTTTAATTTTTATTTTACAAGATACATAATTTTTATACTAGACATAACTACAATTAATTTTATTTTTAACTATGTCCAACTTATGATATATAATTAAATATAGAGATTTTGATTGAAATAACTGAAAATTTTAAATAATTGTTATGATAAATGTAATACCTTTACAAATTTTAAATTTTAATATTTTTAATTGTAAAATATTTTTAAATAATTTCAAATTATAAAATAATGTTCTAGTTTTATTATTGAATTTTAAGTTTTATTTCAAATATATCTTAATTTATACTTTCAATTATATTTCAACAGAATAATTTTCAATTATTTAAATATATAATTCAAAAATTACTTATAAATAAAAATATAATTTAAATTTAAATTATTCATAAATATTTTATAATATTAACATATTAAGTTGTAAAATATTTTCAAATATATTTTCAAATTTAAAACATAATTTAATAATTTCAATATAATTCAAAAGTTATTTATAGTTGAAAATATTTAATTGCAAAATATTTTTCAATCTTTTGAAGAAATAAGTTATATATTTTTAACTCTATTTAAAAGTCGTTATACAATATTTCCTAACAAAATATTGATGTATTAATCACTTGTTTTTTTATAAGAAAAAAATTAATTTTAATCGAATAAATTTTAGAAGGTTACTCACTAAATTAAGATTTTTATAAAGTTATTCATTTAATTGAAAATTTTTTAAAAGATGACTCACTAAATTAAAAAATTTTAAAGGTTAAAAAGTGTATACGTATGCTGACATGACATTTTTACCACATGATGTGATATAGATATAATGGAGTTAATGTTTTTATCTTAAGTGAAAAATTATTTAAAGGTTAGTTATTCAATTAAAATTTTTTAAAGATTGCTCACTCAACAAAAAAAAATCGAAAAGGTTACTTACCTGTATAACTGGTATTCCTAAAATATTCTAACATTTTATTATGCTAAAAGTGAATATGAGAACCTTTTTATATAATTTTGACAAGCAAAAAAACATATTATGGGAATTTCCTTTATATCTTTTTTTAATAGTTTTGAATTTATTTTCCATCTAATTCAAAAAATAAATATCTTTTTTAGTTTAAATTCAACGTATTTTAAACAATTTCAATTTAAATTCATAGAATAAATCAATATTCTTTTCTAATTACATAACATATGAATGCATAATTTAATTAATCTTAAATATATATTATATTATAATAATACTTACAAAAAAAATCACAATTCATAGCAATAATTTAGATATTATATGAAAAATTATTTTTAAGAAGTATTTTTAATTTTCAAGGAAAGATATTATTCAAAATTTTAAATTAAAAAATTTTAAATTTTTTTTAAAATATCTTGTCATTTTGAATTTTTATTGAATATTTATAAAAATTCATTAAATATTCGATAAACAATAACATTAAGCCATTACCAATTGCTAAAAACATAAATTTCAAGTCATAGATTTGCAGCATGAAATTCAAACACCAGACCAAGCATACTTGTCAATGGGAAAGAAAAAGGAAAGTTATCCAACCTTCTTAAACCTTTATTTTTTTATTTTTCTTTTCGGTCTTGGTGCCTCTTCCTCTTCTTCTTCTTCTTCTTCTTCTTCGACCACCAGCCTTGACATCCAAAACTTTTCCTTTAACCTTTCGGTTTGCCACCAAGAACGTTATCATAAGCTGACATCTTTTTCTTGGCAACCAGACTGGCAAGAATGATAGATTATGTCATTGAAATGCATATGCCAATCCATTGATGGATTCAACACGAAGTGAAGATTAAAAAAGATAGTGTTAAAGGTGACTTAAAAGAAAGTCTTTCAATTTTAAAAATTGTATCGCTTTAATTTTAAAAAAAAGATAACTAATAAAAAATAGAAGAACTATAGAGCCTGTAAACCTCATTTGAATCAAGTCCTTCGCATGATTCTGCGTCACTGTTTCATCAAGTAATTTGTTTGTAATATGTAATTAGTAAATTATTACATTCATCTTATAATTGACTTGACACTTATCTGAATAATAAATAATGGGGGCTATAGCAACATATAATATGTAGCAATTCTGTACCAAAAACTCAACTTAAGAACTTTAGAAGTATTTTTAAAAAATCACGTCTACAATGTTCTTCATTTCATATGTCTTGCTTTATAATAGTAATTTAAATGATCTTTAATTAATATAGTTGGAAACTTCTATAATAATAAAAAATCCTGATTTTCAGAATTAATTTTGGATATAGTATTTTGGTAAGTACAAATTATTTTCACCTAATCAATGGAACAGGAATATTTGTTATTAATCTTTAAGGGCTTTTGTTTTGAACAATAAATCCTAATATCTACTCGTGTTACACTGTAATCATTAAGCCTCATTTATCTTTTCTTTTCAATGTACTACTAGGAACTGTCACTAAATTTCTTTTCTTGATCAAAGTACGGCATAGAATATCAATTCTTAATATTATTTCGTACAACATTATTTCCTTTGCTTAATTCTTCAAATTTGTGCAATAAAGATTAGGTGAAATGTGATATAAATAGAGTTTTAGTTGTATTTGTTGAAGTACGACAAATCCAACCGGATATGTAAGAGTTCTGACAGAATAATTCTGTTAAAAGTATAGTTCCAGTCGAAATAAGAAAGGTTTAAATTCATTTTAAAACTTAGAAAAGATATAGCTGGTTGATAAGTGATAACAGAGATATGCTAAATTTGTAAATAACAATCAGATTAACTCGAAGGATATAGCGGCAATGGGTATCACTATTATATATTAAAAGAGAAAAAAAAAAAAACAAGCATTGAGATGTGATCAAATGTCCATCACATATCTGATACTTGGCAAGTCTCAATGTAGCCTTACATGCCCAAAAAAGCCTTCTTGATCAATCGTAGTTGTCTGTTAACATCAGCCATTGTTATTCTCTCTATAGGTGATTCTACAGAGCATGCAAGACTAATGTGTTTAGTTTTTTATTTTTTAAATTTGAAAACTGATGAAAATTATTTTTATTAATTTTTGTGTGTTTTTATTAATATTAATATTTTTATTAAATTTTATATTTTTAATAATTTTTGTGCATTATTTTTATCACTTTTTTGTCAAAAAAGTGAGGAGGATTAGAGGAAGAGGAAGTTGTCTTTCACTTGAATGATTTTAGTTTAAAGAATTGTTTAGAAGAAGAAGAAGTATTTCACTTAAATGATTTTAGTTTAAGTATAAAAGAGTATTTATAGGTATAAAAGATTATCCTTAAAATTTAAGTACATGAACTCATTAATGAACTCAATAAATAAATCATATATAAACTCAAAACTATATATGGACCATACTTAATTATATAACTAATATATTGGTGTAATTAAACTCCTAACAATGAAGTTAAACATTTTTATATCTAGACTTTAACAATTTAGTAATTTAAATTAACTTTCAATACTCCCCCTTAATTTAAAATTTTTCTTCTATACTCCAAGTCTCGTTCTCAAATATTGAAAATTTTCAAATTTGAGTGATTTCCGTAAAAATGTCTATAACTTGATTATTAGTCTTCACACGCTTGAATTTAACTTTATTCTTTGCAATACATTCTTTAATAAAATGATACCTCATATTTATGCATTTACTCCAATCATGGAAAATTGGGTTCTTGGCCAATACTTGTGCAAACTTTTTATCAATGCATATTTTAGTTGTTTCCTTCTATAGAATGTGAAGTTCATTCAATAGTCTTCTAAGCCAAATAGCATGACAAGTATATGAAGTTGCAGCCACATATTTAGATTTATAACTTAACAAAGTCATAATAAGTTGCTTCTTTGAACTCCATGTAACAGCATAATCACCCATAAAAAAACATGAAATCAGTTGCGCTTTTTCTATTATCAATATATCTTGCAAAGTCACCATTAGAAAACCCAATAAGTTTGAATTCAATAGATGATAAATTGAGCAATCCATAGTCAATTATACTTTTAATATAACAAAAATCCTCTTAATCGCTTTCATATGAGTACAAGTAGGTACTTTCATGAAACAGTTTATTAACCCAACTACAAAAAGAATATCCATTTTGGTACATATCAAGTATCTTAAGCATTCAACAAGGCTTTTGAATACAATAGAATCTTCCTTATCCCTATCCTTAAACCTTGTCAGTTTATTTCCACGCTCCATAGGTGTATTAAAATCAAGTATTTTGAACTTCTTCAATATTTCTTTTGCATATTCTTCTTACGAAAAAAAAATCATCTTTCATTTGCTTCACTTTCAAGCCCAAATAGTATGACATTAATCTAATGTTTGTCATCTCAAACTATAAAGGCATAGCTTTCTTGAATTCTTGAAATAATCTTGGGTTATTACTAGTAAAAATAAAATTATCCATATAAAGATCAATGAGTAGAATATCTTCATTTCCATATGATTTAATATAAAAAGCATATTCATGAGAACAACGAATAAACCCATTATCTTATAAGTACTTGTTGATGCGAGTATTTCATGTCCTTATCGCTTGTTTAAACCCATACAATGCCTTTTTTAATCTCAAGACCTTATTTTTGTGACCTTTGACTGTAAAGCTAATTGGTTATTCAATAAAGACCTCTTATTGAAGATCGTTATTTAGAAAAACTGACTTGATATCAAGTTAATAGATCTTTTACTTCATTTGAGCTATTAAAAAGATCAATAAGCAAATAGTCTTCATACGAATGATAGGTGCAAATACTTAATCATAATTCTCTCCATGCTTTTGCTTGTAACATTTAACAATGAGTCTTGCTTTATATGTCTCTACATCTCCATTTGCGTTATTTTTTATCTTATAAACCCATTTGACTATAATAACTTCATGATCATTAGGAAGAGTTGATAATTTTTAAATGTTGTTTTTCTCTATTGCATTGATCTCCTCCTTCATGACTTATCTCTATTTTTATCTTCATGATTTCCCTAAAATTTAAAGGTTTACTGTCCATAAAAGGACAAATAAATTACTTACATTAACATCAATAACTTCTTTTGTTTGTTCATAAATAACATAAATGCTCATCATTTTTCATGCTCCATCATTTGAAAATTCTCCATGCATTGACGAAGAAGGAGAATGAGGAATATTAAGAAAAGAAAGTAGAGTTATCTCTTGAACATTCTTTTTAGTTTCTTGCTCTTCATCTCCAAAGGTTCTTTCTTCTTGTGTATCCTAATCTCATGTTGCTTCTTCATCAAATTCAATATCTTTGCTTACATCAATCCTTCTATTGCTTAAGTTGTATAATTAGTAGACTTTGGAATTATGGTCATATCCAATGAATACATTTTTAACATTACAATCATCGAGCTTGGATCTTTCATATTGTGGCACATACGTATATGAAATGCTTCTAAAAACTCTTAGATAAGTAATTATGGACTTAATTCATTCTATACCTATTGCGGTGTTTAGTCTTTAACATTTCTCATATGAGACTGGTTTGACAAGTATATTGCACAAAAAATAGCTTCTACCCAAAATTCTTTAGACATGTTTTTATCCTTTAACATACATTGAGTCATATTAAGAATTATTCTATTCTTTCTTTCAACCGCTTCATTTTGATGAGGAGATCTTGAGGTCGTTAAAGGATGACAAATTCTATATAACTAACAGAAATCATAAAACTCCTTGGATGTGAACTCACCTCCTTTATCAAACCTCAAAGCTTTAATTGTATAGATACTTTCATTCTCCATAAGTGTCTTGAACTTCTTAAATACTTCAAATACTTCTAATTTCTGCTTCAAAAAAATAGACCCTTTTTTTTTTACTATATTCATCAAATGAAAAGTAAGAAGTATCTACGTTTACCCATTGATAATGGCTTGATTAGTCCATACACGTCGGTATGAATAAGTTAAAATAGTTCAATTGCTTTTGGCATAGCTTCTTTTGGAAAACTTTTTCTTGAATGCTTGTCAAGTAAACATGCTTTACACAAATGATGTAAATGGTTAATAGAAGGCATTTTATTACTATATATTTGTGTCTCAAAGCTTTGAATGCACCAAAATTAAAGTGTCCAAATCTCATATGCCAATGCCATGCTTCATCTCTCACGTTTACCTTTAAACACTTTGCTTTAATTATTTTGATATTCAATATAAACGTTTCATTTTTCGACATAAACACCATAGTAATCAATTGAGCATGTCGATGTCTAAGCTAAAGACAATAATATTTCATGTGGATTTCATATCATTTTGTTAAGAAGTTACTTCAAACTTAAAATATTATGTTTCAACTTGGGGACATATTAGACATTATTAATAAGTCTATGGCTTCAATATCTTGAATAAATTAGAATGATATCTTTCTCATAAATTTTAATCTTTGAAAAATTTTCAAAAGAAACATTGCCTTCCACTTTTTCATCAAGCTCTATCCTTGCATACCATCCTTACCTCAACACAATTTTGCTCCCTAAAACTACCAGCTCCTATAACACAACCTCTACCCATACGATAGCCACCAATGTCACTTAGACCCCATGCCATTCCTATCATTGGTGTTCCCTATAATTCCTCACCTAAGGCATGCATACCACCCATACACCAAACGTCCTCCTCACCCAAGACATGCATGCCACAACACTACCAACACTTAATGCCACCCTTATACCAAACCATCCACCCCCTTCACCTAACCCAAATACACCACCAATAATTGACGTCACGTATGATTCCTCAATTAGGACATACATATCACCAGATAACTCTCATACGATAGCATTTGAGTTCCCTTTAATTGTTGACTTCACTTGCTACAATTATGATATTACTAAATTTTCTCATCAACACCATATGGTCACCAGATCCAAAATTGGTTCTCTTAAGCCTTGTCAATTTTTCACCTCCTCTAAAATTGAACCCTTAAATATAAAGAAGACAGTAAATCTAAAAAATGGAGACAAGCAATGTAAGAAGAGTACAATGCAATGATTTGTAACAATACATGGGTTTTAGTGCCTCTTTCTCAAGCTGGTAATATAGTTGGATGAAAATTGATATATCGTATCAAGAAAAAGGCGGATGGTACAATTGATCACTACAAGGCGCATTTGGTGGAAAAGGGATTCCATCAATGGATTATATTAATACTTTTAGTCTAGTCATTAAACTTGCCACTATTTGTCTTTTATTATCATATACATTATCTAATAATTGGGAGATTAGACAATTGCATGTTTTGAATGCTTTTTTTCATTGTTAACTTGAAGAGAATTTATTTATGCAACAACCACAAGGGTATGTTCATCCTAATTATCATAACTTTATTTACAAATTGAAAAAAATCCATTTATGGATTAAAATAGGTGTCTCGACAATGATTTAAGTGCTTGACGAATGAAATAATCAAAATTGGATTTAAGGGTTCAAAGATCAATACCTCTTTCTTCATTCTACGTCTTGGCACAGTTCAAGTTTTTTGTTTATTATATGTTGATAATATTCTTCTTATGGGAAATAATAGTCATGTGGTCACCAACGTCATTAAATCTCTCCAACAATCCTTTGCATTAAAGGATTTAGGCCCTCTTTCTTATTTTCTAAGTATGGAGGCATATTGGACTTTAAATGGCTTATCACTCACTTACCAAATATATTAAAGATTTATTAACTAAGGCTCATATGGAGGATGTGAATTGTGTTGCTACACCAGCTTGTGACAAAGAAAAATTGAGTATTCATGATGAGAATTATTTCTCAAATACTACTCTTTATCAAAGTATTGTTGGAGGCTTGCAATACCTCTGTTTAACTTTTCTCGACATTTTTTATGAAATCAATAAGGTTTCTAAACTCATGCATTAACCTACTGACCAACATTAGATAGTAGTTAAACGGATACTTAGATATCTCATTTGCATTTTTTATCATGGCATTCTGTTAAGACGTTCAAGTTCTTCTCATATCTCAACTTATAGTGATTCTGATTAGAGTTGTAGTGTTGATGATTGTAAAAGTACCACTAGTTTTGCTATTTATGTTGGTAATAATTTAGTATCACGGGGATCAAGAAAACAAAGAACAATGCCCAAATCATCTACAAAGGTAGAGTATTGTGTTGTTGCTACTGCTATAAGCCTATAATAGAACTACAATGGTTACAATTAGTCACGCAGGAAATTGGTACTCCTTCAACATCCTCTCTTATTTTATGGTGTGATAATTTAAGTGCTACTTATCTCACTAGTACACCTATTTTTCATACACGGTCAATTGCTAACAAAGAATTTGAAGTGATTTATATTTCAACTAAGGATCAGTTGGCCAATGTTTTAATCAAACCTTTACCAAAGCAACGTTTTCATCATTTTAAGGCCAAGCTAACTGTCTTGCCAAGACCAATTCATCTTGCAGGAGGTTGATAAGGATAGTAAAAGTACCAAATCTGCATAATCTACAGTAACAATATTTATTATTTATTATTTATTGTCTATTTAGATTAATACTTATCTATAGGTGATATAGTTATTATACGTTCTTATCTTATAGCTTTATAAACTTTATGCTTATCTTATAGCTATGTAAACTATATATATGCACCTTATTATAAAAAATAAATATACAGAAAAGTTGCCTTTCCAAATATTGCTTGTAAAAGCTACCATAGTCAATTAAGTTGGTGAAAGAGAATTGATTAGTTGGTTGGCAGAGTTCCTTGCAAGTAACCATGACAAACTTGCATAAGAGTATAGTTTTATAAAATAATCTTTTTATGAGATTTCTTAAAAAAACTAGAAAAGCTGACATTAAAAGCATGTTTGAAACAACATAAGGGATTAGAATTGCTAGCTTGAAAGAAAGGGACTTTCCCTTCTATGTGTTGTGGTATCACGCTTTGGTAGCTGAAATTCCTGCATGCCACCACAAAGCTTACCATACCTATTAAGGATACGACACTTGGACTTGCGAATACTCCTCTTATTGACACCTCACCCTCAAGATTAGTGAAAGAAATGTTAAGAAATTCAAAAAACCAAATGCCCTGTAAATCCTCTAGATTTTGGCCTGTTAGGCCATTTTGAGATAGGTCTCAGCTTCTTAAACCCTTTAATGAAGTCAAAGATGAAGGATGCTTCTTTGAAAGGAGTTACCTTGTAGATATAGATATTCCAAGATCTAACAACTTCCAATCATGGTAGGAATTTCACTGACATGTTATTTTCTGAAAAGACCAGTAGATTTACATTTTCTAACTTTCTTACTTCTGGTGGTAGGCTGTCAGTGAGTGAGTTAAACGATAAGTTCAGTTCTTTTGATAAGGAAGAGAGACCAAAAATCTCTGGGGGCACAGGTCTAGTGAGTTTAATCTTGGAAATGTGTAGAGTTTGCAAACTACTGTAGTTTCCAATAGCTGGAGGAATGGTTCCTTTGAAGTTATTTTACAATAAGTAGAGAATAGACAATATACTGAGATTGCCAAAAGAGGATGAGATCTGACCTGACAATTTGTTCTGAAATAAATCTAATTCTTGTAGTCTATTGAAGTTTCCAAGGTATGAAGGAAGTACACCTGTGAAATGGTTGCTTTCATGGCCAAGACGGTTAACTTGATAAATTTCTTTAGTGCCAAAGGTATGGTTTGAGCGAGTTGACTGCTCCAAGGTAAAGTTCTTCGAGCTGAATTGACAAATTGCCAATCGAAGTGGATAAAGCACCTTTAAAATGGTTATAACCAAAACTAAGGATTTGAAGTTGGCTACAGTTTCTTAAAGGAGTTAAGAAAGCCAAGTCATTTGCAGAATCACCTCCTAGGTTATTGAATGAAAAATCAAGCTACCATATATTTATCAAATTTCCTAGATTTCTTAGTACGTGCCCAATAAAATTGTTGACTGGGATATTTAGTATTTGTAATAAAGAAGAGTTAGATGATGATAGTCGTATAGACCCCAAAAATTTGCTTCCTTCGAAACTAAATCACCTTGAGTTTGGGAGAGTAAGGCCTACGGTGTCTCGAAGACTCCCTTAAAGTTGGTTGTTTGAAGCTATAAAGTCCGTGCGCATTATGGTCTCTTTTATTTTGTTTCTTTCCTCAAGAACATTCACAGTTATATTCAATGATTCAAGAGTCTTTTACTCTTCTTTGTACATATTAGAATTTAATATTCTATATTTTATAATTATCATTATTTAATTTATCATCTTTATTGAGTTCAGTAATAATGTTCATTGAAGCAATAATTATCATTAAAAACACTAAGTTTATATAATAAGAAAAATATTGTGCATGTTAATAATATATCAATCGTCTATAAATAGTTACTATTCAAATTTCAATTACTTATAAAATTGAAAGACGATATATGTGTTCAATCATCAGTCATACGATAATTGAGTATCAATTATTAGGCTCTATATTAATTCCTTACGTACAATACACGTTTCACATGTTATAAATATTAAGCATCTGTATTCATGAACGAACAAACTAAATAGAATAGAGTTAATTAGTTTCCATTTTCTAATTTCTTTCATAAATACCATTCCTAGCCAACCATACATATTTGTATTCAACTTCAGGTTGTGCCAGTGTTAAGAACAAATCCATACACTTCATCACTTCAACTCATGTGTGAGCCAAACAATCTCTAAAATACAATTCTTGTATCAAGTTATTAACTGTAATCATATGTTGTGTTAGGTCTTCTTCATGTACTAAACGGCATATTGAATAATTGCGTCAACATGATAATGACACGTCTTATTGATGTTATAGTTCAAAGAAGTTTAAGTGTCCTCTGAATAATTTGTATTTTACTGAAAACCAAATTTTCAGGCATAAGAGGCTTGCATATGAACATTCATAAATAAACCAATTATTTAGTAACACGACAGTGAACTGATATTCATAGAATATAATTAATTAACCATATTTAATAATGTTTATCAATTAATTAGATTTATTTAATTAGAAACTTATTTCTAATTTGATTTAACACCTAAAGAATATTAGTTTAATTAGGAACTTGTAATTTAATTATAAAATTATTTCTAACTATCATTATTATTATTGAACTAATTAATTTATAAATTTTTAGTTCAATTAAAAACTTATTTCTAATTATTAATGATTTAATCAAAGTTCATAATTTTGTTAAGTTTGAAACTTATCCTAATTGGGATTAAACTAATCCATTTAATAATCAGTTTTATTTAAAAACCTCTTTTTGAAAAGAAAATTATGAAATCAAGTCCAGTCAATAATAATGTTTTCTAATAGGAACTTAAAACTAATTAAATTGCAACTAAATGAGAATCAAAGCCCATACAAAGCTTCCATTTTAGATTTGAAGCTTAGGCCCTAAAAATACAAGCCCAATTGACAAACATGCAGGCATAAATATAGCCATCTCATGCTGGCCCAAAAATCTGTCTAAATTCTATCTTCTTTGGTCAGAATATCTTGTCAACTCTAAGAAGAAGCAGAGACAGACGGACTGACGGAGGCGTGGAAGTATCGGGTGATGGAGGCGAGAGCAACAGTGGGAGCTGTGACGAATAGATGCACTGCTTCTCGACAGCACTTGCTTGTGCTTGGTGTTCGTCGCTGTCGATGAGAGATTCGACCCGCCGCCAGCTCTTGTCAACGGGATTTCACCACCGAGAAGTATCTTCCACGCCTCATGTCAGGGATTTTAGGCTTGTGTGTGATTTGAGAATAAAGACAGCACATATTGGTGTTGATTCCAAACCAAATAGGAAGACACATGTGCTTATGTCTCTACTGTTAGTTGTCATTTTTTTCTGTTCTGTTCTGTTTTTTTTTTTTTTTAGCAGTTCTGAATTTCAGAACACTAAAACTACTTGGGCCTAACAGCAGAGGGGGGAGGCCCCGTAGTTCTTCTCTTTCCAGAATGGGTTTTGATATAACGGATTAGTATCACACTCAAAATGCATTTGTCTTATAAGAACTAAGAGGCAAGTTATGATACGGATAACCTTTTGTTCAATTGCTTTACTATGTTTAGGTAAGGAAGGTGATAGCAAATAGAACAAATTCCAGACGCCCTCTTGGTTGTTGATTTTGGACGAGTGATCATAAAACCATCGTAGCTGTATCATTCATCAATCACAGTGCCATTTGCTGTCTTTAATGAATACCTTGACTTTAGCATTGGCATGGATGAATAGTGAGAATGAGGAAAAAGAAGGGAGCAAGTGCAGGGGACTACGGTTGCACCAATTGTCATACCAGACGCTAGTTTTCTCGCCATGCTAACGCACATTTTCAATTCCTTGGCCAGTGAACTTCTTAGTTTCAGAGTTGGTTTAAGGCCAAGAGTTGTAAGGTTTACATTGCATTTTCCAAAAGCTGAATCCTTTTAAATATTCTTCATGGCTTGACTAATTTGTTCATATTATATTTGTCTTCCACTTCTTTATGATGGCTTCAACTGTTTTCCATGGAAGTATCATATGATAGATACAAACATAACTTACTCATTTGTATTAACCTTTTGACGTCCCGTCATCTCACTGAAGTATCATTTGGAAAAACTAGATAATACTTTTCCAACCTGTAAACTTCTTCTTATTGAAGTGCATCCACAGGAGATATGAAAGTTGTATTGACTTCGGGGAACAAGCATTAACAGGAGAATTTCGGAAGCAAGACAAACGAGTTTTCTTGAACAGTGTCACAAACATTTCAGAAGTTCATGTAGGCTATAACTCTTGCAAGTTACGATGCCACTTTCAGATATTTTACTGTCTCAAGATACTACCATAAAGGAGTAACAATCTTCGGAATTCCGTCAGAATGGCAATTCCAAGGTGGTTCCTGTCTTACCAGGGCCTAACAAAGCTTTGATTTTTTTATTTGATTTTCAGATTTTTTAAACACAAAATTTAATAAAAAACATCACAAAAATCGAAAAAAAAATTCTAATACAGGAAAGAAATCAAGTCAGACAACACAAAAATCTATAAAATACATAAAATTTAGTACAAAAATATAACATCCACAACAAAAAATTACAATTAAAAGATCAATCAAATGACCCCTAAATTTTTCGAACAAATGTTGTTCATCCCAATCTATGGAATTGATTTCATTGAGTTGTAAGTGGGTTAGTAGCGCAGTGCAATTTTATTGAACTTATATTGAGGACATTCATTTAGATTTAGATATAACTGTATATGGGTATCTTTGTTACATTTTGACTTGAATTTTGATTCTCATTCATAGTAGATATGATGTGATTTGTTAGATTTTATTTTGGAATTAATATGAATTTGGAGATTTGGTTTAATCAATCCTAAATTGTGAGTTATAATGTAAGAGGTGTTACCGAGCACCTTACACATCACTACAAAATGGGGTGTCTGTGTGTGTGAATGAAAGAACTGCATAATTCTTAACATGCTGAGAAATATTTTGGTGAGGAATAAGCTACCAAAAAATTTTTGGCCAGAAGCTATAAATTAGAGTGTTCACATTCAGAAGAGGAGTTCAACTTTAGCTATTCAAAACAAGGCACAAGAGGAAACATGGAATGGAAGGAGCCCAGATGTCGGTCACTTCAAAATTTTTAGGTATATTGTTTATACCTACATGCCAGATAGGAAGATAAAAAAGTTAGTCGTTTAGTATTATTGTGGGTTGTAATTTTTAATTGTAGTTTTGATATATTTGTATTGATTTTTTGTGTTTTGTCCTCTATTTTTGTGCTATATTAGTGTGTTGTCTTTTTCGATTTTTATATTTAACAAAATAAAAAATCAAAACCTAAAACACTAACCATACCAAACAAGCCGATGACAAAGGGAAAAAGCGTCTTTCTTGGAGCTAGTGATCATTCAAAAACATGTAAGTTGTATAATCCTAACACAAAGAAGATTGTCATTAGCTGAGATGTGATTTTTGAGGACGGAAAAATGTTGCTGTCAAATGAGGATGGAGTACAATACTATATTCCAGCTGATTTTGATAGAGAAAATGTCAAAAAAGGACAATAATAACTCATGAACCGTTTACAACAATCTGATCTTATCAAGGTTAAACTTAAAGTCACAAAGAATCAAAAGGAGCCTAGCATGGATGAATGACTATGAGATACCATGGAATGATCAATCTAAAGATCCAATCACACGTTTTACTTTGTTTGCATGTCGTGATCTTATAATCTTTGAAGAAGCAATTAAACAAAAAAAATGGAAGAAGGTAATGGACGTTGAAATTGCAGCAGTTAAAAAAATTGCTTGAGAGATAATTGAATTTTCAAAAGAATAGAAGACCACTGTGAAATGTGTTTACAAGACAATGTTGAAGGAGAACGGTGAAATCGGTAAATACAAGGCATGCTTAGGATTTGTTTAGTTGAGTTTTTGTTTTTAATTTTTGTTTTTAATTTTTTTAAATACAGAAATCGAAAAAATAATATAAAAATTAGAAAATTACATAAAATTTAATATAAAAATACAAAAATTACAATTAAAAATTACAACCAACAACTAAATTAAACATACCCTTAATTTCCAAAGCATGTTTACTTACCAAAGGCTACAAACAAGAATTTGACATCTATTGGTGATTCTGTTGGTAGTACAAAATTCATGGCCTATATGCCATCTAATTATCAAGTTATCATTCTAAGATGGAGACTTAGAAGAGCAATTATTTATTAATCAACCTCTTAGTTGTGAAAAGATTGGAGAAGAGTTTAAAGTATAAAAATTGAAAAAGAATTTGTATTGACTGAAACAAGCCCTACAGACTTGGTACTTGAAACCAATTTTTGAAGAAAAAAAACTTCATAAAAGTCCTTCTCTTTATTAATTTGCAGATAATAGAAAGATGTTTATGGTATGATTATGTGTAGATGACTTCATTTATACAGAAGACCAGGTCATGTTTGATAAATTTAAGAAGCTAATGATAGTAGAATTTAATATGTCTCATCTTGGAATGACTTTTCTTTTTTTTTTGGCATAAATGTTGTTCAATTACTGGCATTTTTTATTTTTCAAAAAATAAGCACAATACATTT
>JAOXYD010006408.1:0-15391 GCA_028565735.1 Pinacopodium congolense | reverse complement strand
ATTCTGTATGTGAGTTATTCTTGATGAATGATGGAAGATTATCTTGATTTATCTTCTTAGAAGAACTTTAAACCTCTCTCTTACCTCTTAAAGAAAGTTACTAATGATTGGAATGATGGCACCTAGGGTTTTTTTTCCCTTTTATACCCCAAATATTTGAAAATGCCATATGTCCCCATCTTTTAAGTAAGCCTCAAGTTTATAGAGCCATGATCCCAACCTTGTTATTCCTGATTCTCCTTTTTTCCTTCTTTTCATTTGTTCCCTACTTCCCTTCCAATTGAAACACCTTAAAAATACCCATCAATAAGATCTAATTCATTTCCAAGATAATTAATAAGCACTCAAAACATATAAACATAAACAAGAACATCAAAATAACAACAAACTAAGTTCTAAAAACAATAATTCTAATCCTAAACATGTAAACTCACATCCTAAACTCTAAGGAACATACAACTGAAAACATGATTATAAAAGAGATAAACAAGCATCTATGAAATTTTTTGTATAGTCATTAGAATCTTTTAAAGATGATCAACCAAACTGAGAAGACCTAATCATAGAAACTATGGCATGTGGAATTTCGAAGTCATCAAAATCTATCGTAGGTGTAATAATACTAGCCATAGGTCTAGTTCTATTTTCTATTATTAATTCCATCATAGTTGGTTCTATAATTTGTTTGTGGGTTCTTACAATTAAGTGCACCTAATTCTCCATTTCTAAAGGATCAGTTTTTATGTGATCTTCAATAGATCTACTAGCTCGAGAATCTTTTGTTTACCTACAAATGATGCACTCAATATCTGGATTAAAGTCAAAATTAATGATTTCTTCCCTATAGATGCATAAAAAATTAAACACGAAAATAAAATTAAACAAACAACTAAGCAAACAAAGAAAAACAAAAAAATATAGTAATTAAAATAAAAGATAAAAGAAAATTTAATCAATATTAATAAGCTTTAGAGTAATTCACATCAATTTGGTCCTAATATTCTAATTATATTGAATTCCCTGGCAATGGTGCCACAAACTTATTGTTAGTTGTTAGTTTAGTCTAATTTATCTAGGTTAATTGTCAAATTAAGTAATTATAGCATATTTTCTTAAAGAAATTACAAAACCAACCATTTGACAAGTATACTAGTCATCAAGTAATTATTAGAGTATTTTAAATCCAAATTATTGTCCTCGGTGAAGCAACTTTACAAATACTAAGTCACTTGGATCACAACTATCTAGAAAGGCCAAATTGAGTAAACTAACTAACTAAAATTACCTAATTAAATTAAAAGTTCCAAGTTACACTATAAGAAGATTAATGAGCTTAAAGATTGTCTAAATGGATTAAATAGCTAAGGCTTTAGCTTTCAGTGATCTAAATGAGTTAATTAAAAGTTGGGAGGCTTGGCTTAGGGTATCTTCACTAACTACAGGCAAAGCTATGGTCAATTCATTATGTTTTCTCTATCTATCCTATTCTATTATTTGGTCCCCCTATAGATTTAGGAAGTAGGCTTAAAGTTCAAGAATCTTAACCTAAAAATTACATATTTTCATATTAAAACCCTCATGATTAACTAACCAATGGTAATGTATTAATTTAAACCTTGTTATTTATTGATATTTCCAATGATTAAGTTAGTTGTTCGTGATTCATTAATCATCTTTAAACTTTATCTTAAGCGATTAAGTTAAGACAAGTTTTAGGCACTCAAAATAAAAAAAATGATAGCCCACAATTATGCATAAACATTCATTCAAATGATCTACTAACCATACCTTAGCTAAAAATCAACTCAGCCACTCATTCGAATCAAATAACCCATTATATTCATTATAAACATCATATCTTTGTTCCTATCAAAGAAAGATTGGATTAAAAATGATAAACAAGAATAGGAAGCGTCTAATATTGCTATAACCATGTTTACAGATCTAAATCACATGTTTAAACTCTAACAATCCTAAAAAACAAGCTAAAATCTGCAAATCAAACCAAGAAAATGAAGAACACAAGAAAATAACCCTACAAATTAAGAGAATCTAAACGTCTAAGGCACGTTTTTTTCTCTTTCTTCAAGTTAAAATTCCTTTAGAACATCAATTTATATCTCCTCTATAAGTAGATGTAAGTTACAATAAGTTAAAGCCCACATCCAACCTTAAAAATGCAATAATGTACCAAAACAACACTTAAATTAGACCTAAACAGCATTGTTCAACCCCTACTATTTAGTTTTGCAAAAAGACTTCAATGGTGGTACTAGGGACTTCAATAGTGGTGCAAGTGGATGTAAATTGGTGGAAGTTACAATAAGTTAGAGCTTAAATACAACTGAAAATATGTGACATAGTACCTAAACAACACTTAAATTACACCTAAACAGCGTCGTTCAACCCCTACTACTTAGTTTTGTAGAAAGTCTTCAAAGGTGGAACTAAGGACTTCAACGGTGTTTGCTTAGCCCACCATTTCGCTCTTGTTTTCTAATATTTTTATGATTTTTCTAGAATTTCTTCATTTTTTAACTTCAATTGGTAAAGTAAACATGTTCTAAAATAAATTAAACAATTTAACATCAAATTAGGGGAACTGCTCATCATATAAGACTTAAAAACATATTAAAATAAACACTTAACACTAAGCCATCTTACAAGGGTTATATATAAGATTGAACAAGAAGGATAAATCAAAACACACCAAATTCAAGATCAAGATTGGATTTGACTACAAGAATTATCAAGGAGTCAAAGGATTCAAGATTTACAAACATTAGCCTTTCTAATTCCTTTTTTCTCGTGACTATCATTATGATTTTCAGAATGTTTTGGAACTTTCTCATATGATTTGATTGTTATGAACTATCAATATGAGATGTCCCAATTAGGTGTGAGCATAATCAAAACAATAGGAATTGCTTGACTTAACAATGACCATATAATTCAATTTAGGGAACCTATGGTCTATGATAATCTATAAATCCATTAAACCAAAGTTAAGTGATGAATATATATGCTTTTTAGGGGGATTAAACTTCTAAATCCTGACTTCAACATTGTTTGTCAATTCGAGTAAAATTGCCTTTGAGTTTGCTTTAGTTTATTTTTAATTTTTGTTAGCCCAATGTGCCAACAGGGGGTATGAATTAGGTTCTTAAAATTTTCTTTTATATTATTAAACATAAGTCTTTTGCTAATTTAATTAAACATAGAAGCTAAATAATAATTTAATTAATCAAAATAATAACAATAACATAAACAATATAAAATAAATGCTTAAAAGTAAAAAAGAAAAGGAAGAGAGACACAACTAATTTATTCTAGTTTAGAGCAGTCCACTTGCCCCTACAACTAGTTCCCAACACCACTGTTGAGATTTTTACACTATTGTAATTAAAACCAATACAACATTAGATTTAAAATCCTTTTTCAAGGCTCAAGAACAACCTTTCACTTTCTGTTTTTAGGCTAAGGAATAACCTATTACTCCCTTTTCTAAGGTTAAAGGATAACCTTACAATCATCTTCTTTTTCAAGGCTTAAGAATAACCCTTACAAGAGTTCACTTATAATTTTCACCACAAACTCACAAGTAACCCCAAGAAAGCTCAAATCACTTGTACAATTCTTTCAATATTTTTTATTATACATAAACTGCACTTACAAAAACTATTTATACCCATCTTAAAGCCTTATAGACATTTATAGCCATTGCCCAATGTTATAATTCATTAAAAGTTATAACCGTTGCAAAGTTACTATTACCTTTTGATCATGTTCGGTCGACTAAATGGGTCCTTCGGTTGACCTATCTCTAGGTCGATCGATGGGTCATTCGGATGGCTAACGACCTCATTTGGTTGACCTTTGACTAATTCAGTCAAATAAAATCCCTTGAATGTGCCCACCTATAGTACCACTCGGTATTTTAGTGATATATTCTCCAATAATCATCTAATTGCCATGAAATTTAATGAGTAGCTTCTCAACATTTTTATAGAATCTTGTAAAATTTCATAGCATTTGGAGCTCTAGAAAGTGGGTCTAATTCCTTTCTGAAGTTAGTTGATCAGATTTTGGAGCTCAACTAAGCATGTTTAGTAATCCAACTTCCAAACTTTGTCCAAACTTAATCAATCAATACAAAACCGATTTCATTCACTTCTTAACATAAACACTCACTCATAGAACTATTAATTATACTCTTAAACTTAATTTTCTATCTTAGTCTTTATACATCTTCAACATGCTTCATAAACCTTATATACATCTTTTTATCATCAAGGCTCAACATACATGCACTTCATAACGTGATTTCTTCAAACCTATCTTAACACATAATAAACTCCACAAATATATTAGTAAAAACACTTTGTCATCATCAAAACAAAGTTGGAACCAAACTTTTGTTCAATAACCTCGCCCTTTTTGATGATGAAAAAACCATGTGATATTAGATACATAAAACAATCAAATTGTACAAACAAACCAATCAACATATGAATGTTAGCACCATATGCAAACATAACAAACAAGGAATTTGCTACCCCTTTCAATATTGCATCTACTACTCTCCCCCTTTTAGTAATCATCAAAAAGTATACATCCAATTAAAAAGGTGTAAAGCTTATATACTAATATGAAACTAGTCACAAATGAAAAGCATAGAACTTTAATATTAATAAGCATAAGACATATGAACAGAATAAATTCATCTTCTTCCTAACATATATCTCAAATCAAATTTCAAGAACATACCAAAAACGTATCTTACTTTACCAATGAAGAAAAGAATTTCTTTTAACAATGCTCCCCTTAATATAACAACATAAGCTTCAAAATACCATGTTCCAAGTACCCAAAAGAGCGACAAAAATAACCAAATCTCACTTCAAAAGCCCATACACACCAATTTTTATCTAAAAAAATCATATACTTGAAACTAAATATACCAAAAAGGAGACTCATCTATAGTAATTATTGAAAAACACGATACTAATTGTTAGAAAAAAAAACTTAATACCAATTATTCTCAACATTCTTAATGAAACCCATTTTTCAAAATAAGATACCACCTATTAACAATCATCATAAATTGTTTAATAATAACTTGTTGATACCAAATGTAGAAAAAAAAAACAATGTAAGCTACTTGATAATACAATCAATTACAGTGAGACAAGGACTATAATACCAATTATTAATAATATCCAAAATGAACAAAGCGTCAACAAGTGGAAACAACATATTATTAAAAACAAGTTACTAACCAAAAATCATATTAACATCGTAATGTTATAGACATCATGCAAACAATTTCAACATACTAATTAAAGTTACTTTATACTAGACAGTAATTGTTAAAAAATATATCTTAAGAGCCTCAATTCATTAATACTCTACCAATCACTCCTCCTAAATTCATGCAATCCCAATTTTTAATAATTTAAACTTTCATAGAAAAACATAAGATGCATGAGAAGAGTCCTAACATATCAACTCATTTAACCACAAATGCGTTCATGCTTGATTTTTAAAATGCTCATAGAAGAAATACACTCAATTATGCAATTTAAATGAAGTTGTATGCTCCAACTTAATACGAGGATAATGCTTCAAAACCAAAAGTTTCAAACATATGCAATTAAAGTATCAAATTTCAATAACCCCTTTCAAAGTTTCTAATGCCATTAATTTATACACATTCTCCACTCCTTAATATCATGCTCAAAATATCATCATGAGATTTTCTAAAAGTCAAACGTTCTCCACTCTTTAATATCATGCTCAAAATATCATCATGAGATTTTCTAAAAGCCAAAAGTTATGCATGAATTATTGAAAACCTATTATAGGACATCATAAAATGCATGTAGTCTAAATTTAAAACTTTGATGTAATATGAATGTTTGAAACCTTTCCTATTACAACTTTACGAACACTTTTGAATGGAGTAATTAAAGGAAACTCTCCATATTTTATAAAAATTCTAAGCTCCCCCTCAATAAAAGTATTCTCTCTTAAAGATATGCAAGTGAAAAATTCTGAAATAAATAAGAGGGATCAAAACTTTCGAAAATATGATTATCAAAAATATTCTCCAGAAGTTTTAAAAAATGCCTTTACATGCTTACAAATGCAAAAAAAAAAAAACTAGGTAATCTATAAGGCATCTAAATATTAAAGAAGCACTTAAGAAATTCATATAATGCATTTATTAAGTCATAAGTTTCGAATTGCCTAATCATGAAAAAGCTAATCATATTATAATTTCATACAAAAGGCTCTTTAACGAATTAACACATACTCAATGAAGTTAAGAAACATCAAAATTCATATTTATACATTTTTAATAATGATTTCTAATCTATGACTTGTCAAGACTTGTGAAAACTCAATTCAAAGACATCAATCATCAGATATGGAGAATAATATACGAAACTTATTCCTAAATAACTTAAGCAAAACAACATTCAAAAATTCATTCCAAATTGAAAGGAAAAAATAATTCTAAGAAAAATGAAAAAACTAAGGAAGACAGGAGTAAACATACTTCTAGGGAGCGACGGTTTACACAAAACATAGTAGCATAAACACAGACAGGAAAAAAGTTTTTAAGACTCGACATCCTGATAGTTCGATTGATCGAAAGATGCATATCAGTCGACTGATAGACCGTTCACTCACAGTTAGTCGACTTATCTATTCCTATCAGTTGATCGATAATCAATAAAGAATAGTACACAGACAAGAATTCCACAAAATATTAAAACTCCATTTTATTTTCAAGAAACCAATTATTCTATCCAAGTAACATTTATACACTTGCAAATTTATCAATGTAGGTTTAAGGCATACCTCCCTTTTATTTTTATCACTAACTTTACTACTTAAATTCTTTACATCTTTCGCTTAGCAATGTTGGTGATTTTTCTTTTTTTTATGCTCTTAGAGATGCTCTTTTAATACCTAAAAAACAAATTTTACGAACTTTTGATACCCATGTCATCTTGGGTCTTTGATGGTTATTTTTGTATCTTTCTCATCCATTCGAAAAAACATTCGCGCTTAAACGATCATAATAGTATTGATGAACATGATGAAAATGACCACAATAATGACAAGTTACATGTGTGTATGCATTTCTATAACATACCTTTGTCTAAATCCATTAAAACTTCTAAATGTATCATATAAATGATATTGAGCTCTTAAATTGTTCCTATATGCATGTCTAGATGTAAGCATTCTTCTTTGACAAATATCTTGCATAGATTATGCATGACACAAATTTAAAGGCATATGATGAGTATGGTGATCATTTTTAGATGTACATATATGATCATGAGGAGCATATCATCAATAAAGCATATGTGTATCACTTTGATGATGTGCATTAATAAAGAAGTTATGTCTCTTTTTAGGCATATGCACATTCTTTCTATATAATGGTCTTTATGCATATAAAAATACATGATGACTCTTCTTGTGATGAGAGCTAAAAAATCAAGGCGTAGGATCAATTTTAATGGATGGCTTAGGTTCTTCTTCTTTTAAGTTCTTTCCTTTAACAAATTTAATCATATTTGAGTCAGGACCATTATCACTTATATAACCCAAACCATGTCTATCATTTACAACTTTTTTGTCACTTAACATGTTTTCTATTTTCTCATTCCCTTTCGTAAATTTAGCAAGACATTCTTTAAGGGAGTTTACCTCTATTCTAAAGGATGCATTTTCTTTTTCAAACTACTATGTTCAATATCACAGTTTGATTCCAATTATTTCTTTAATGATCTATTCTCACATTCAATGTCATTCTTTAACTCTACTTCTTTTCTAAAGCTTCTAATTCTCTAATTTATATTCATCAAACACTTTCAAGGATTTCTTATGTTTATTATGCAATTTGTCCTTTTTCTTAGTTAATTCATCCACATATTCTAATATTTCCTCAAGTGTATATTCAGCTTCACATTCATCATCATTGTCATGAAATTTAGAATAATAAGGTATATCATTTTTACAAGGTGTTGTGGAAGTATGTACCTTGTCATCCATGAAGCATAAGAAGGCTACTTCATCATGTTCACTTTCCTCTTCCCCATCTTGATATATTTCCTCTAATGTATGCCACACCTTTTGAGAACTTTCACATCATGAAATTATTACAAATACCTCCATACTCAAGGCATAGTAAAAAAAAATTTAAAACTTTATAGTTAAATGATAAAAGTTTGCTTTCAATTTCATCTAATTCTACTACTTCTTTAAATTTCATGTTATCTATGGGCTGTGAAGAAGTATATGGATCATTTTCTATGTTTTTCAAAAAATTCTCCTAGGTTTAAAATTTTATTTTTCAATTTAGTTTTTCATTCTTTAAAATTACTTCCATTAAACAAGCGGGTACTTCTAAACTAACTGCCATAATCTTTGCTCACTACTTCATTATAATTAAAACAATGTGAGATCTAAGTTCTAATACCAATTTTTAGCCTAGTATGGCACCTAAGAGGGGGCTAAATTAGGTTCTTAAAATTTTCTTCTATATTATTAAACATAAACCTAAGTCTTTTACTAATTTAATTAAATGTAGAAGCTAAACAATAATTTAATTAATCAAATTAATAAAAATAAATTAAATAATATAAAATAAAAACATAAAAGTACAAGAGAAAGGGAAGAGAGACACATCCAATTTATTTTAGTTTAGACTAGTCCACTTGCCCCTACATCCAGTCCCTAATACCACTATTGAGATTTTTGCACTATTGCAATCAAAAGAAATACAACGATGGATTTATAATCCTTTTTTTAGGCTTAAGAATAACCTTCACTATCCCCTTTTAGGCTAAGGAATAAAACCAATACTCCTTTTTCTAAGGTTAAACGATAACCTCATGACCCTTTTTTTTTCAAGGCTCAAGAATAACTCTTATAAGAATTCATTCACAATTTTCACCACAAACTCACAAGCGTCCCAAAAAAGCTAAAATCGCTTATAGAATTCTTTCACAATTTTTTCTCATACATAAACCACACTTAAAACAACTATTTATACCCATTTTTAATTCTTATGGTAATTTATAGTAACGTTATAATTCACTAAAAGTTATATTCATTATAAAATCTACCTATTGCAAAGTTATAGTTGCCTTTTCTTTATGTTCGATCGACAAAATGGGTCATTCATTTCACTTATCTCTAATTTGGGCAACTGATGGACTCATTAAGTCGACCTATGGCGCATTAGGTTGACCTATGGGTCATTCAATTTACCGATGGCCTCATTTGGTTGACCTATGGCTCATTCAGTTGACTGAACTCCCTTCGATGCGCCAACTTGTAATACCACTCGATATTTTAGTGATATCTTCTCCATTAATCATCTAATTTCCATTAAATTTAGTGAGTAGCTTCTCGACTATTTTATAGAATCCTGTAAAATTTCATAGCATTTGGAACTCTAGAAGTGGGCCTAATTCCTTTCCTAAGTAAGCTATGCAGATTTTGAAGCTCAATTAAGCTTGTTCAGTAATCCAACTTCCAAAATTTATCCAAACTTAATCAATCAATCCAAAACCAATTCCATTCAATTGTTAACAAAAACACTCACTCATAGATCTATTAAGTTCTACTCTTGAACTTGATCTTCTATCTTAGTCTTTATACATTTCCAATATGCTTCATGAACTCCTTATAAGTTTTTTATCATAAGGCTCAATATACATGTACTTTATGACTTGATTTCTTCAAACCTATCTTAATACACAATAAACTCCATAAATACATAAACTAAAACACTTTGTCATTATAAAAACAACAGTGGAACCAAACCTTTGTTCAATAATATTCCTTTAATTAATTGCTCAATCAATCATCTCTAAGTAGGCTAGAAAATATAGATAATAATTCATTATAGTTGTAGTCCTTGTGGATCAACAACTTAGACTCGCATTAGCTTCACTACATAGTGATAGGTGTAATTGCCTTATTGCATGTTATGGTATTGTTTAGTTGTAATTCTTTGACTTATTTATATTTAAACTTAGGTGATATTCTCATGTTATCAGGTTTTTGAGGTCATTGTTGGGAATTGCATCATTATTAAGTGTTTTATAATCTTTGTTAGACCAATTATTATTACTTTTTTTTTACTTTGGTTGATTTCAATTATTCCAATTATTAATTTTCTACACTTATTTTTTTTTTAAGAACTCTTCTCTTCTTGATCTTTGTCTGATCTTGCACTTTTCAAGCTAGTTACTTCTTTCTATGACTAGGATTCATTCGATGGAGTTGTTTAGACCAAATCTTCACATAAAAATAATGTTTAGAATAAGATTGAAAGGGAAGAAGTCTAAGAGTGGCACGAAGTTAGAGGTCCCTAATTCATAAATAGGAAAGTTTCTCTAAGAGTTAAAATTATGTGCACAGTTAACTATGGGAGAGCTCTCAAGAACCGTAGTTAAGGCATAAAACCTAACATTCCTAAGACAAAGGTATAGAGACCACCAGCTTTGAGATAAAGTCAAAAATGAACCAAATGCGAAAAAATTATATATAGTTTGATGGACAACTAGGCAAAGACCTAAACACCAATATAGTAAACTTTCTAGATATTTGTAACAAATTTAAGCTTAATGGTGTTTTTGAGGAAGCTACGAGATTAATACTTTCCATTCACTTTAACGGGTAGAGCAAATTCATGGATCAAATCTAACTCGCTTGGCTCAATCACTTTATGGAATTAACTAGTAGAAAAGTTCCTCAAAAATTATTTCCATTTATCTATTTTAGTTACATGACTTAATGAGATTATTTATTTTCAATAGTAGTAATAGAAAATTTCTATGAAGCTTAGGAAAGATGGAAGGACATGTTGAAGAAGTGACTAAGCCATGGATTAAATTTGAGAATGGTCATGCCAAACTTAAATGGAGGCCTCAAATTTTCCATGAAGTAATTAACTGATGCATCATTTTCAGGTATAACTAGTTTCAAGATCTCTAGATAACCCTAGAAACTCATTGAGAACATTTTCACGAGATCCATCTAGTGGGGCAATGCACGATAAAGTTTAAAGCCTAATGGAGGGGTAAAGAATGTGGATGAAATTGCCTTTTTGCAAGCCAAACTAGATGTTCAAACTAAAAGGATTGAAAGAATAGCTGTGGAGTGGACATCTACTCAACTAATGCTTTATGATATATGTAGGGGAGGAAATTCAAGCTAGAAGTGTCTAGTAATAGCTCTTAAAGTATACAGATTTTAGGTATCATTTAGTGCTTCTTAAATTGTTTTTAAGGGTAATTCCATTCGGATTATGTGCTTATTAAGTTAAAAACTTTTAATGTGATGTTGGTCAGGTATTTATTTGTTTACATTCATTTTTTAGGACTTTGGTGGATATTTTAGTGGAGCTAAACATAACTAACTATGTAGTAGGGCAAGTCAGAGTCGATCTCATGAGGAGTTAGGGGGAGTTCTAGCTATTCCTAATGTTGTGCTAAAGGGAAAGAAAAAGAAAAGAAAACCTTTTGGATTTTGCAAACTTAAAAACAAATAGAAAAGACAACAAATGAAACCAAAACAATAAGCCAGAACACAAGCAACAAGAAACTGACAATAGTAAACGAAAGCTAGGCAAAAGATATATTTGGAATTTAGGATTTATAATTGATCCTAGAAATATATAGATTGCATTTAGTATAGAATGCTAGCCTATGGATCCCAATATGTTCTTGAAACCTAAATTCCTTTGATTTTAAACAAATCCTATACAACAGAAAATTTTGTCTCTAGTCACGCAGCAACCTAGAATAAGATCCCTATATTTAAGGATGCGATAGCATTAGACTCTAGGGAACAACTACTGTAAACCACAATCTTGTAAGCTCGAATTGTGTAACTTATAGAATTGGAATCTTGGGCTAATTTTACTAATTTTACTTACAAATTCACTTAACCTATCATTACTTATGGTATTAGCTAATGACAATTACATATCGAAAGCTTATACCTAGCAATAGAATTACAAATTCCTAATATAATGACCAAATCTATAACGAAATTCCTAATTCATGTCATTAAACCAAAATTCCAATTCAATTTCAATTAAAAACACAATGTCCAATGTCAATTACGTCATTTCTTACAATTGTAAATCCATTATTCCATCAGTATCCTCGTACCCGAAGTGAATATAACCTAATATAGTGAAAAGAATAAGATCACAGTCTGAAATTAACAAAAAAAAAACATAAAGATGCAGAAAACATAAGGAAAATGAAGAGATCAAGTCTAGAAATTAAAGGAACTATCATTAAACTATGAAAAACTAAAGATTTAATAACATTTCACAAACCTAAATGAAAATACACGATAAAAAATTCCATGAAAATACATAAACAGAAAAAAAAACATAAATAAAACTAGAGTTCAACATCAAAAATACTTAATCTAAGGTCTAAAAATGAAAGAATATGAAAATACAAAGTGAAAAACCATAAAACCTAGGGAAATCTCAAAGAAACCAAAGGGCTACCCAAGTGGGAGCCAAAACTGCTGAAAAAGATATCTTCTTAAGCTTATATAGGTCTCATTTAAGGTTAGAACATTTGGAGAAGTAAAAATCGAGTTTTCCATTTTTATTTTTGTTTCCAAAATGTTTGATGAGGGTTTCTGGGAACTAAAATAGAGTCATTTAAGTTTCATATTTTGACAACTTCTACCCCTCTTTGTGTTTTCTACTCTAACTCCTTCTACATACCTTTAATTGCCAAAAAATTTGGTTTGTAGGCTCTTCACATGATGGCCTTGTGCCTTAATAAATTCCAGAATAATCTTATCTCTAAAATTGCACCAAAGGCAACACCAAAATCACCTAAACTAAAACCAATGCTCAACTGAGCTTGTATTGTTCTTTTCTTTGTTTTCTCTTCATGGATTATCGTATGGCATTGAAAGTTAGTGTGGAACTTCATAACATTATGTTCTAAGTCCTCAAATTGATTCCACACCTGTTCTAGTTCCAAATATTCTTTCATTCAACTACAAACCTAACCATTTCAACTTATATTTGTATTCTAAGGTCAAATATACATGTAAACACAAAAGGAACACAAATTTAGCATTTAAACATCAAAATAGGGATTAAATGACATTGAAACACATATAGAAATACTATAAAATGCATCCCTATCACATTTTGACATACTTTTAGAACTAGAAGAGGTGTGGAATCACTTTGAAAACTCCAATCATCATGTTGTAGAGTTTAACACTAAATTCCACGGTTACTTGATCATTCATAAAGAGTGCATAAAGAAAAGATCAAAACAAGCTTAGTTAAGCATTATATTTGGTATATCTGATTTGGGGAAGCCATTAAGTGCACTTATAGACCTCAAAATGTTATGAAATTTTTTTTGTCCTAGAACAACATTTGATGAACCTACATAGCAAATTTCATGACCATCAAAGGTGTACAAGAGAAGTTATTCAAAACTTTCAAGAAGAGCTGAGAGTTTTCAAAGGAGAATTGGTGATAAGAAAATTTGGAGTAGTAAGGCCATGATTGTGTCTTACAATTCATCATAGAAATGGACATGATCATGGCTTAGTATCCTTCCTTAAGATGAAAGAGCATAGGTTTAGAGGCTTTGGAAGAAAGGATTCAAGGTCATCGTCTAACTCCAAGAAAGAATAACCCAACCTATAAAATTTCAACTTAAAGTGAGTAAAGATAATTGTGAAAATGTCACTAATTTCTAATTGTTTATGGATATTATTTTTTAAAAGGGATTTTTCATAATATATATGGCTAAATATCTTGTTATAAATTTCTTTTTTAACTATTTTTTATGAAATCCTCTTATTGATTTAATGAATGCATTTTTATGATATTTGGTGTGCTTAAATCTTGCAATAGATTGAGAAATTATGCTTGGTTAATTTGTGTTGGGTATGAAATAAGAGTTGGCATCCAATAGAACCACAGATATTAGGTTAATTAATTGATTAGAGAGAGATCTTAATTAATTAATTGATTGCCTTTAAGATTACTTCATAAATAATTGAATATCTATGATGGGTTGTGTGGATTGGGAGATTGCATGACTAATCTTATATTATTTAATTAGGGAAACTTGGTTGCACCTTAAGAGATGGTAGTTGAATTATTTAGGTACCTTGGACTAAACATAATTAACACAATTATAGAAGAGGGAAACAAAAGAGGGATAAAAGTGATTCTTAGTGTTTAATCTTAATGCCAAAAGTTCCCTGTCATTGCCTTGTTATTTTTTTGTTACTAATTTTTGTATTTTAGTTTACCTTTCAGAAAGTGTTACTTAAATTAGTGCCTTAAACGAAGTTTAACTTGAATTGAGTGGTAACTAGACCTAAGCATTATGGGATCAGTATCGTTTTATTATAATTTTATAACTCGAATACTTGTAATATAATGTAAATCTATTAAGCATTTATCTGCATATATGAAGTGCTCATCATCTAATATCTAGCATTAGAGAGCAAGTAAAACAAGAGGATTCTATGGGTAGAAAATTGAACAATAATACTTTATATAAATTCCCCTCTAATACCGAATGGAGATGGCCTTCAAATGTACCTAGCATGGAGGAGCTAATAGCAAAGTTCATTACCAAACTGAGGATCTTTTACAGAAGATTGAAGCAACTATGTGTAACTTGGTGCTTTAGATGTGGGATTTGTTTAAGCAATATTCTGAAGAGTAATAAAGGTCACTACCAATTAACCACACACCCAAAATAAAAGTGCAAGTGGAATCCATCACGTTGAGGAGTGGAAATTAGTTAGTTGGGAGGGAAAAGGTGAAAGAAATAGAAGGGTTTGCAGCTAGAAATAAGATGGAAAAAGTTTAAGAAAGGGAGGAGAAAGATGAAGGAAAAAATGAAGTAACAAAAGGAAAGTAGAGAAAGAGTACAAGTCACCAATTCCATATCTAAATCGACTATAAAAGGACGGTTAAGTTAAGCAATTTAGTAAGTTTGTATAGCTTCTTAAACAATTACATATTAGCAAACCTTTTATAGAAGCTTTGTCATAAATGTAGAATTATTTCAAGTTCTTCAAGGATCTCATTTCAAACAAGAAGAAACTAAAGGAATTATCTATATTGCGATTGAGATAATACTATTTGGCCATCTTACAAAACAATCTACCATAAAAAAATAAAGGATCCAGATAGTTTCACTATCCCTTGCATTATTGGTAACTTATCTTTTAATAAGAAATTAATTCACTTAGGTGCTAACATAAATGTTGAACCAAGGGAGGTTCTAATCTTGGTTTTGATGATAACAAAACATGCTTAATCACTAATGGTTTGAGT
>JAOXYD010006399.1:0-15392 GCA_028565735.1 Pinacopodium congolense | reverse complement strand
ATTCCCCTTCTCTTTTCCCTTAGTAGATGACTTTAAATTACATCTATCTCTTCAGTTATACCTTTCCTAAAAGACAGGCTCCCCCTAAATGAAATATAATATTATATCCATCTCTCCCATTTTATGGAATTATCAAAAAGATAAACATGTAACATGTAAAATCATAGAAAAAACAAAATATATCATAAACTTTAGTCCATCTAAAAAAGAATAGAGAGAAAATACATTTAAAATGCATCATTAAAATAAAAAATTCCTAAAATATGTTTCTAATCATAATACATTGGAGGTAGATGAGGAAACAAAGAGATATGCTCGTGAAATAATGTGATAGTATCCTTATACTAACACATAATCTTCTTATGCTAATGTGTCACAAGGTTTTATAATCCATTAATATCTCTACATAGTAAGATAATTTCAAATTAGGCATTGAATGAGACTAAAGGAGGGGAAGGGGTTAAGAAGATATAGCCTTATCATTAACAAAATGACTAGGAATAACCTCATCAACACCACCAAGATGAACAGAAGGAGGCATGGGATGCCACCCTCATTGATGAGTTCATGTCATTTAATTATCCATAAGTTTATAGCCCGTGCAAGTGGATTGGTCAAAGAAAGTGTTAAGTTTATACTCATCTGTTATGGAAGAGACTTGAAAATATTGAATATGTGACCTAAAATGAGAGAGTAAGGGATGTTTTGATATTTCTTTTTGTTCAAGGAAAAGTGAACCATGTTATGAAGGATGAACTTTACAAAGTGTATCCTCTTCCCTAGCATCATTGTAGAAAGAGACCATAAATCATCTAAATCTAAGGTCCTATAATGGCCGCTATAAAAAATTGTATTTAATAAATAAGTGATGAAAATGGGGGATATTAGTGAGATCTCAAACATCACTAGGATTTTGTGTTATTCCTTTTATATTAGGTGGTTTAAAGTGTTTTGAACTCGCATAGAGTGAGGGGAGTTACCAAGTTTGGTATGACAATCATAGGAGCTACACTAAGAAGGAATGGGTAGACCTAGGATTTTATTAATGATGTCTCTAGATAATTGAATTTCATTATCTTGAATGTTGGAAACTACAAAATAGTTATCTTCTTCACAGTGTTCTCTAAGGTTGCAAAAGAATAGACAAACATTATTGTGACTAATTGTAGTTGTGAAAGCAAGAAGATTTTCAACAAAGTATTGGATTAGACCATGTTATTTTAAAAATAAAAAATGAGAGGAAGAAATGTGTCCATTTTTATGAAGTTCTCGAGAAGCATAATCTTGAAATTAAAGAGAGTCAATGTCAAAGAACTCATCTTTTTAAGAAACTAGAGATCTCCTACTCCTAGAGAAACTACTAGCTCGAGTTTTAACCATGATTGAAAAATAATGATAGAATTTGAATAAACTTAAGGATAACCTCTAAATATTAAGGAGTAGATAACTTTTAAAGGCTCTAAGAGTGAGAAGTCTCAAGGGTATTAAACATTGTTTATAACTAATCAACACAACCTGTATAAAAGGATATAAGAAGATATTAATGATCAAATGCCTAACTATATTCTAAGTTCTTATGTGCTCCTAGATGAATGCATAATTCAAATGTAGCCAACTTTTCAAATTAGAAATAATGAAATGATAAATTTTACTACCTATTGAACTTGTATAGGACCTATTTTACCAAACATCTTCTACTTAGACAAAAAATTTAAAAAATCCAAACCCTTAGACCAAAAATGGGAAAATATAAATTTAATAAATTCAAACTACATTAAAAGTTCAAAAATCTTTAATTGGTAGCTATTTTTCTTCCTATAAAGAAAATTGAATGAAATAAATCTTAATTAATAAAAATTTTGAAATAAACCAAAATTTTAAAAACTTGAAAAATAAGAAAAGTTGCATTTGAAAATTTTACTTTAATTAAAAATCCTAATATCTCAAATTGACTCCCAATTACACATTTCCAAGATTAATTTTACAAAATAAATCCAAATTTATAAAGAATTAAAAAAACCCTAATTTCTAAAGGCTAAAAGTTAGGGAAATACATTTTGACTAAAATAAATACAATTGAATGATCAAATGCCTTAATTTAACACCTAATTACATTTCTATATGATTAATTTTCATAAAACAAACTTTAATTTAATTAGAATATTGAAAATCCCACTTTATAAAGTCTAAATTTTGGAAAAATCAAATTTAACATAGACAAATGTAATTGAAAGTTATAATACCTTAATTTTACTCCTAGCTGTATAAAAACACTTTCAATTTCAACAATTACAAAAAATTAAGCAAGAATTTAAAAATTCTCACTTCTGAAATCCCATCTATGTATAAACTTATAATTATCTCAATATGGATGCAATTGTATGCAATTAAAATTCTATCATGCTTCTAAATGATGAATTAAACCTAATTTATCACAAATTAAGCAGAAAATTCAAAGATTGAAAATTTCCTAAAATTGAGAGGATTTGGAAATTTACCTTAATCATGGGAAATAGGATATTTGAAGAGAATTTGTTGAGGGATCTTGTTTAGAGGTCCAAGAGGAGTGCTTTGACACCTTTGTTTTCACTTGAGATTAACTTGAGTGAGTTATATTGGCCAAGAATAGAACTAATTACTGACAATAGGCTTGAGAAAAGAATATTTTTCGAAGAGGATGAAAGCAATTTTTGGAGGGGGATTATCTTAGAAGAAAAGTAATCACTTTAGGAGAAGAGAAATGAAGGAGATTTGAGAAGAATCACCATAGATGGAGTTTGGAGAGAAGAGAAGCAAAATAATCTAGAAGAAAGAAGAAAAATTCTTTAAAATATGTTTAATCAATTAACCAATATAACCAACCCGTCAACTAGTGATAGGTTGACCTATCTAAGTACTAATCGTCCAGCGTGTCAGCAAAACATGTAGTTTCAAAACATAACACAGATAATACATAATTAACTCTAAAAATATAATTAATCGAAATGTCCTTAAACCAAAAGTATTCAAACAAGTTTTAATCACATTGTTTTTTTAAGTAATCTAATTAATTACTTTTTAAAACATCATACATTTTAATTGCAAAATTAAAGTAATTAATTTTTATTCAAGTAATCAAACATTACAAAAACCACAACATACCAAAGTAACTACCAAAAATGATTTTGTACCTCCCCAATTCTATGTCACAAATTTTTCATTTTGATTTCTCCTCTTGGTTTAACAATACGAGTTGGTGATTATTTCTTTTAGTCCTTAGAGGTACCTATAACATAAAATGTAATGAAATTTTATTACCCACATCATCTTAGATCCTTAATGATTATTTATTTTTAACAAACCATTGGTTGAAACATTAACATTTCTAAGCCTCTCATAATAAATTTTTTAAAATGACCATAATAACTATAGTCAGTGAAAAGTAAAGGACTATGTAACCTATATGCATTTCTATAACCATATTTAGGTCTAAATTCATTATGAGCCCAAGCTTGATAATTTTTCCTAGGTTAGAAGAACGATCTCCTATCTTAAACCTTTTTTTAGGGTCTCCTAGGTCTTGATCCATACATGAATGCATACTGTCTTTGCCTAAGTTATGTCCTATTAGTATATGCATTTTGATTAAAGCCTTAAGTAAATGTTCATCAGCTAAATTTTTGCCCTTAATGAAAATGGTCTTACTAGATGATGGTCCATTATCATTATTATACCTTAAACCATGTTTTTCATTATTCAATTTTTGTGCACCTAATATTATTTCTAATTTCTCTTTTTCCTTAGTAAATTTTACAAGTGATTCTTTAAAGGACTCTATTTTTTTCTATAGTGAATCATTCTCTTTAACTAAATTACCATTATCCAAAACATTAGTTGATTTATTTTCTATTCTCAATTTCTCTAACAACTTCAAAGTTTCTTTATGCCTAGTAGACAAAATTTTCTTCTTACTAGTCAAATCTTATAGATATTCAAGAAATTTAGCATAAGTATACCCTACATCACATTCATTGTCACTATTTTAAGAGAGGGAAAATGGTACCTTATCTTATGCCATGAAACACATGTTAGCTACTCCTTTTTCTTCTTTTGTGAAATTACTTGATTTGCTACATATAACCTTCAAAGCTTTCTTCTTCTTTAGCTACTTCTTTTCCCTCTTCTCCTTCTTTTCATTTTCTTGGAAGAACGGATATTGCGATCTCATATGGACTTTTTCATTACATTTAAGACAAGTAACATTAGCCAATTTAATTTTAAAAAATGACTTACCTTCCTTTTATTTATGTGGATCCCTTTCTTCTTAGAAATTTATTTAAAATTCTTGTAAGAAAGGTGATATACTCATTTTTTCTTCCACTTGTGAATGGCTCATCATGAATTTCTTCCTTTTTGAAGCTTCAAATGCCATAGTGTTCTACTTATGCATATTATCCTCCTCTTATGTTTCCTTTAACCTCATTTAATAAGTAAGGATGGAACCAATGAACTCGTTGAGGGGAAGGATATTAAGGTCCTTAACTTCTTCAATTACTGTAACTTTCACTTCCCATGACTTTGGTAAAGACATAAGAATCTTCCTTACAAGTTCAACATTTAAATGAATCTTGTCTAGACTTTTAAAACATTTATAATTTCATAAAAGAGAGTACATATGGATGAAATGGATTCATCATGCATCATATGAAAGAGTTCATATTGGTTAGTAAGCATGCTAATTTTACTTTCTTAACTTGGTTTTTGATCTCATTTATAATTTCTAAATTATGCGAAATTTCTTAAGTAGTGTCGTACATGGATATCCTATTGAATTCATTCCTACTTAGGACATAATACAAACTTATGCATAGATTTGAGAGACTAATCTTTCATCCTTAATATCCAATTTATCTTCACTCTTAGGCACTACTTATTTCATATGGCTTTAAAAGGCATTACTATCTTTAATGATACTATTTTCCAAAGTTTTACAGTATCGACAATAAGGATCATCTCATTCTAATTTTCTAATAGATTATAGATAATCGTTTCCACTAAAATAAAGAGGTTACTAGTATTTTGTACTTCTATATTAGTGGATGGAGTAAAAAAGTTCATTATGTGTGCCATTATATGATCCTTCCTCACTAATTCATTATAATTATAGCTATATGAGACCTAGACTTTGATACTACTTATTGGTCTTATTTGGAACTTAAGAAGGGTGAATTAGTGCTTTACAAATTTTCTAAATTGATGATCCTAATTTTACCAAATTATCTAAATAATTAAGCGTAAGCTAATAGGATAAACAATTCAAACAACAACATAAAAAACTTGCAAATTAAATTCTTTAATGTATAAAGAGTAAGGAAGAGAAATACACCAATTTATAGAGGTTCAAAGAACATACTCTCCTTAACAACTTGTTAAGAATTTTCACTATAAAAAATAAAAAATAAAAAGTTAGTAATAACAATCTTTTTTTAAGGCTAAAAAAAACCTTCACATTTTCTTTCATCTTTTCCTTTCAACCTCTCAAAAATACACTTAGATAGTGTTTCACTTAAGCTCATAATTGTATAAATAGGCTTACAAAATCTTAAGATGAATGCCAAAATATGCCTACAAACACTTTGCAATATTCAATACAAAATCGATCAAAAATTTCATAAACTCAAACTCCTAATGCTTACAATACTTGTATAATTTATTTCTCTACTCTTAGATGTTAAAAAAATCATAAAACATTTATTTGTAGTATTATATAGGCCTACTAGTCATTGTCTAATGCCTCTTAATATTTAATCGTCATTATTTCCCATTACCATTTTAAATATTCCTATTGAATATGAATTATACATCAACTGGTTGACCTGTATATTAGTTGACCAGTGCATTACTAGTCAACTAAATGAATACAATGGCCAATAATTAATCAACCAATTTAATTTTAAACTGGTTTTCTAATGCTTATAACATGCCAAACAATTTATAAATCATCCAAACCAATCCCAAATACTTAAAAATCATTTCTTAACTCATACACGCACTGAAAGCACTTTGCTAACATATTTTTACTTGTCAAGATGATTATTTCAAAACTTTGTTACATAATTACCTCTTAATTATGCAACCTTTATGCATACTCTAACTCATGAATGAAAACATGCATGAGTTATCCCTTTTAAATCATCAAAATGAAATAAGAAAAATATACATTAAAAATTACAAATATAAATCTATAAATAATATCTTGCTCTTCTAAAATGAACTCATCTTTAATGCCATGTTCATGATTTTCAATTTAGCTCCAGAACTCCATAAAAAATTTCATTAACACTCTATTGATATATCTATCTTTCAAATACTTAAAAAAAATAAACAATAGTAAAAATATTGTTTTGTCATCATAAAAAAAATGAAACCTCCCTTGTTTCAATAAAAAGAGTAATTAGTATCTCTAAAGTAAGTGTTATGAGCGGAGAATTCTCTTATGTTTTCTTTTGTTGGCTTTAAATGGAACCTAAGAGGGGGTGAATTAGGTGCTTTAAAAATTCTAGGTTTATGCCTAAACAAACTTTGGCGATGAATGAAATCCTTAATCATAATTTAACCTAGAATGATCATCATAATTCAGTGAGATTCAAATCAATCATAAACATAATGTTGCATAAAGATAAAGAGTGTAGGAAAGAAATTGCAAACTAATTTTTATAATGGTTCGACTATAATCTTTAGCCTATGTCCACTCTCCAATAACTTGTTAGAAATTTTCATTATAATTAGTCCTCTTTAGGGTGAAGAGAAACCTTTATAACTAAACTTCTTATAAGGTAAAGGGGAATCGTACAAGATCTTCCTTGAGTGTGAAGAGGAATCTAATAATCTTGCTTTCTAATGTAAACCAATAAAATCTTTCTTTCAAATAGGTGAAGAGTAACACAAAAAAAGTTTCAATCCTAAATCAAAAATCAAGTCCTAACTCAAAAATAATTAAAGAAAAAATCTTATTTGATCAAAATAATGTGCAAGGGCTCATAAAAAATGAATGCAACACAATAATTTAACCTTTTTAAAACAACTTATGATAACAAAAAATCTTTCTCATTAACAAAGAGGATGTTTAGTTGGGTTGTGGGTTGTGATTTTTTATTGTCGTTGTTGTGTTTTTGTATTAATTTTTGTGTTTTCGTTTTCGATTTCTGTATTTAGAAAAATAAGAAACCAAAACCAAAAACCAAAGCCCAACTAAACAAGACCAAAGCTTTTTCTCTATTCAACCAAATCACCTTAATACTTCTTCTACATGCTTAAGACCATGTGTTTATACTCAAATATCAACTAACTAGCCATTATAGTCATCACATTAGCTTGAAAAAATCATTAGAAATAAGAAACTAACCATTCCTCTACACTGTTAGCCCCGGCTAATTGACCATTGTCTATTACTAGTCTACCAGTCTACCTAATTTCTACAGTTGTCGACCACTGCTCCAAGAATGGTTGACTAGTCATTCTAGAAAATTATTTTTTCTATGACTTGATACATAAGTGTCAAAACATCTCCAAAGTGATTTTGAACACCAAGACCCTTTAATTAAAATTTTAAAAAATAAAATATCTCTTAACCTAAGAGAATTTAATCACTTTTCCAAACTTTTCAAAACTTCTTAACTTTTTAAGGTTTTTCAAACTTCCCAAAATCATTTTCTCATAAATAATTTCCAATCTTTTTCAGACATTTCAAATAATATATTTTATCCTTAAAAGCATATAAAATTCAAAACCTTCTTAAACAATTTCCAAACTTTTTTCAAACTTGTCAAAGTCATTATTTTTAACAAAAATTAACTAAACACTCTTAGAATACTTTTTCAAAAATATTTTGACACCTAGAGAGGTTTTTATTAAAAAATTTAGTAAATTTCCTCTTAATTATGTAATTATATGCCAAGAAAACTAACATGCAAGGCATATGCAAATCTTGAACAAATTCAATGCACACATGCATAAAAGACCTTAATAACAATGAGAAGATCATATAAGAATTACAATTAAAAAAATTACAAAGGCCATCCTATTAAACTTGAACTTTGTTGATCTTGATCACCTCTTTCATTTTGTTCTTCAAGTCATTTTCTCTCGAAATCCAATTTTCATATACATATAACTTCTTTGGTGTCCAAAATGTGTTTATGCAATTCATCCAAATTTCTATATTTAAAATTAAATAAATCATTAATAAAAAATTTATTTTTTCATTATCAAAATCATTAATTAGAATTGTCCTTGGTTTATCATGTTTCATATTAAAATAGGGAAAATTTCTTCAAAGAACTAAATATCTCGCAAAAATAAATCACTTTTATATCTATATTTTATATTCAATAATGTTTTTATCCATGCAGATAACCAACATAAAAATCTAGGTTTACTCATAGAAGTAAATTTATCATGAGGTTTATTATGAGAGTGCCCATAGTAAGTAGCCAATTTGTACAAATGATCATAATTAGGCACTTTAATTAAATATGTTATAGTGAGTATGCATTATCCTAAAAGCTTATTCTTAAAACTTAAGGCTCTAGCCACTTCTAGTAAAGGTCCATATTTTTTCTCCACCACTCTATTCAGTCTTGGTGTATCTATATAAATCATTTCTCTCTTCATTTCGTTCTTAAGATAGTAGTTCAATAGTTTTTCATAACTAAGCTCAAGTCTCTCATCTATTCTAACTACCTAGAATTTAGCGTTGAATTATATTTTAAACCAAGGGAGGTTCCAATCTTGGTTTTGATGATAACAAAACATGTTTGATTACTAATGGTTTAAGACGATAATCTTAAAGATAGGTATGTTTCAAGAAGAATTCATTATGGACAGCTTGAAGTTTGAAGCCCAAATTTGAAGATAATGGAAATTCAAATGACTTGGAAGCTTCAAGACCTTAGATAGGTTGTTTCAAATATATTTGTAAGTTTTACTTGATGTTCAATTGACCTAAGGGATTAGTTTTGATCATGCATTGCATTTATATATGTAAATTTGCATATTCTTTCATTTTAAAAATCATTTCATGATTTGAATTGGTTGTTGAGTTTTGATCATTCATATAGCCTTAAGATGTGATTTAAAAGCTGTTTGAAGTATTAATTAATATTAGGAACTTGTATGAAAAGTTTTAGAGTTAGTTTGGATTCTTTTTCATGCTTTTCTGGACATATAACGATGGCTTGTTCTTTCTTAAATGGCAGGCTGTAGGGTGCCGTTGCATCTAGTTTTCCAGAAGCCATCAACAGCGAGCGATTCTTAAAACAACAATGTCGTTAATCAGCCTAGAAGGCGTCGTTGAAGGCCATGTCTCTAACGGATAGTTTATACTTTCGAGGTTTATCCTTTCTGTCTTCATTCTAAAGTCTTACAAACCCTCCTAAACACTCTTTAAGCCTCTAGACACTATATATATCCTTTAGAAATGAATTTTGATATTTTCTTGACTCTAAACACTGATCAAACCTTTTAAATCTCTCAAAAACGTCAAGCTACCCACATTTTCACTGCACTTATTTTCAATAGATTGTTTGCTATCAATTTGTATTTCTAGATGTGCAAAATTGTCTCTAATATCTTGCTTGTGTGTTTAAGAGTTTAGTTGATCTATATTTTACATTTTATAGAGGTTGTTTCATCATATTGAAGCTAGAACTCATGCATCTATCAAAATTGTCTCTGTTGAGACTGTTCTAGCTTGAATGTCAATTTTCTATGATAAAACCTATTTCTAAAATTGTGTTACTAGAGTTTTCAGATTGCTTAAGGTCTCTAAATTGTGTTTGAACTTTGTTTCAAATTTTTTAGGCTTGTTAAGTCATTATTGAGTTTGAACATCCATATACTTCAAGATAGCTACTGTTTTTTTACTACTTTGAATTTGATTCTGATTTTAGCATACTGAATATATTTCTTTCAGTTTGTTATTATTTTTTATGTTTATTTATGTTCTTAGGTGTTAGAATAATGTTAATTTTGAATTTTTATTGGTTATTTCATCATTTGTGTGCATTAGTTCATTCGTATATCAAAACTGTCCAGTTTTTTATGTTGTTCATTCAATCACGATTTTCATCATATAAATCAATTCTGGGGGCATATATTGATTATGGTTAGTTCACATAAGGTGTTAGGAGTGCTTTAGTATGTTTTGGTTTAATTTTTAAGCATTTATATGTGTGTTTTGAGCTGAATATTCATAGAGTACTTAAACTGTCTAGATTTTGTGAATAGCTTATCTTGATCATATTACATAAACATATGCATGTTTTTATGCTTAATTTCTATCATACTAAGTTTGTTTAGCCTTTCAAGATTGTCATTATTCATTCATATCATTTATTGAAAGCTAAATCCCTTAGTTTAATTGTGTGTTGAGTGAAACATCTTTCAAGGTATATTTAGTTACTTGAATTTAGAGAATTGAATCCTTTGGATATTTTTGAATTGTATAGGCTTCTCTTTGCCTTGAAAAGATTTGTGATAGGTTGCTCTTCACCTTTAGAAAGTAACATTGTTATCTTGGGTTACTCTTTATCCTTGGAAAGTAAGATTGTAAAGATTACTCTTCACCTTATAAGAAGATTGTACTTGTTTTGATTGATTAGTATAGAATCATCTAACAGGTACTTAGAAAGCAGACATAGCCTATCTTTAGGGTAGTTGAACTTCTTTAAATTTTCTTTTGTCTTTCTCTTATATCAACTTATTGCATTCATTTTGGTAGTTTCTTTCTTATTTCATCTTAGGTTGAATCTCGGTTTAGTGATTGCATCTAGTTTCCAATTGATTTAGGTTGCTAGTTTAAATTAGTTAAAAGTTTTTTAAATGCCCAATACACCCCCCTTTTGGGTGTCATAAGGCCTATAGTTTTTATTAGTGTTCTTAAAGAATTTTCTATGCAATCATCTTGTATTATAGAGAGCCCTTTTCTAAGCACTTTTAATTGATTACGTTAGATCATTTTTAGTGTATTTTAGTGATTAGGTTTCATATTAAAATTGTAAGGTTACTTTTCTCCCATCAAGAAAGAGTGTATTTGTACAAGGGTTGGTCTTCATCTTAAAGAATATTGAGTTAGTGAAATTTCCAACATGTAGTTGGAGAGTAGACACAAATGTAGGTTATGCATCGAACCACTATAAATTTAATTATACTTTCTCTTCTCTATCTCTTTAATTTATAAGTTTATTTTGATTCAAGTTATATTATTATATTGATTTAATATATTATATTTTTGCACTACAGTAAGAGAAGAGTTTTTTAGTTAGGTGAAACAATATATAAAAATTTAGAGTACATAATTCACCCCTATCTTAATTTTTATATAGGGTCAAGAAGTGGAACAAGAGTTACGTCTCACATTGCATAAATTTCTAGAAAAATTTTAGTAAAGATCATAACTGGTACATTTAAACACATTTGATTCATCTTCTAGTAAAAAGGTGAAAATATTAGTAAAGCTCCATATTTTGATAGAAACATTTATTTATATTGAAAGAGTAGGATGACATATTTCTTGATGATTGATAGTGTGAAATTTTAGAAAAATGTTTCACAAGGATCCCCGATCCTCACAAAAATTATAGGAGACTAAAAGTACCAAAATTAGAGGAAGAATGCGATAGTAATGATAAAAAAAACTAATATCCTTAGCTAATAAGTCTATGCATAGTCTTTTATGTGCTTAAGTATAAATGAATTCTATAAGGACTCAATATGCAAAACCACTATGAAATTTGGCATACACTAGAAGTCACACATGACGGTATAAACCAAGTGAAAGAGAATAAGATTAGTATGCTTACACATCAATATGAACTTTTTCATATGAACTATGATGAAATAATCTGTTACATGGATACTAGATTCATAAATATTATAGATGTTTTTAAAGGATTGGGTAAGACTTTTAGTAATGTTGAATTCATGAAAAGATTATAATGCCCTTACCAATGAAGGACAATAATGAACTCAAAGAATCTTTATCTAAATTCACTACAAATAGTCAAAAATTGCATATCACACTAGAAGCCCAAAAGAGCTTTAATGATATGCATGGAATAGGTTTCACATATGGGACTACACCATCTAATGGTAAAAGAATTTTTGAGAGAGGAAAGCATTCACATGATGAGCCTATAACTAAACCATCATATGAACAGGTCGCATCTTATAAATGTGTAGGAAAATCACATAAGCATCCATCATCCTATTTCCAAAGTGAAAGAAAATTTATATGCGTTCAGGTATGAGTCAAACAAAAGTGGCATATCATTTTTAATAAAGAAATATGCACAATTTTTTAAAATAATATGCAATACCCTTATCGTTCATATAGCCCTTCATATCATAAAACAAGTCAATAATCATTATAATTCTCATGTTAAGAATAATGGCATGGTACATGATTCAATTCAATATAAGTTATATTTCTCTTGAAGAATCAAGTTATTTGACAATTCATATGCAAAAGAAGAGTTTATAGCACCCTAAATATCCAAAAGAAAGCATTATATCATCCACTTCATCTATCAAAACTTAAAAATGATTATCTCCATACTTTTATAGTTCTCTCTCATGGAACTAAAACGTTTAATTTCCATCATGCGACATGTTATTTTTTTAGGATTATTGATATATTGCTCTTTAAAAATTTACTTGTTAAATAAGTTTAAAGAAAATATATAGGTTGAAAATGGTTTAATAACTAACCTTTAAAAAGCCAAAATTTTATGGGTACTTATATGTTGATTTCATTTCCTCGTAGGTTAATATTAAAGGGCATTAAATAAATACAAACAATTGATATCATCTTTATTGACATCAAATAAGAACTCAAAAATGAAACTTTTAATAGTTAAGTTAAAGGAAATAAAATCATTAAAAACCCCTACATGAATTAAGCAAATACATTGTCGAACTAAGTGAGGAAGAAAATTAAGTAACCATTGGTGGTATATAAAGGAAGTACATACTTCCTTTTCGTATTGACAACATTTGCAAATATTAACTAGGCATATATATTTTTGTGAGAAAGCATTGTTGCATGTCTCTAAAGGGTGAAAAATAGATAGATCTTTGCAACCTAAACATAAGAATTAAAAGAAGTATTATTTGAGTTTACAAATGCATCGCTCAAGTGATAAAGTTTTTAGAAAGGGTGAGGGAAATTATTGTTTTTCCCTTTTTATTTATTAATGCTTTGAATTTACTTTTTTCCCATATCATAAAGTTTTTTTAAATGTGGAGGGAAATTTTTTTTTTCTTTTGACAGTTTTAGCTTTATATAATATATACCTTTTTTAATGTTGAGAAAAGGGGGGGGGGGGGGAGGTAGGAATGGTGATATTGAAACTTGATCTTCTCATGATGCATGAATTAAAGGGGAACATTCATATTTTTTTAGAATAAGGGAAAACTGTTAGTGTTAGCCTTACATGGGACCTAACATAAGAGTGAATTAGGTGTTTAAAAAAAATTAAGCTTAAACCTAAATCAATTTTTAAAATTAATGTAATCATTAACCAGAATTCAATCTATATGATGATGATCATAATCATGATAACAATATAATTCAATAATTCAAATTCAGAAAATTAGATAACAATCACAAACTTGAATGCATTAAAAGACTATAGGGAAGAGAGAGCATAAACTAATTTTTATATTGATTCAACAAATTACCTCTTTCCTTACATCTACTCTTCAAAAGCCTTCTAAAAAATTTCACTATTAAATAATCTTCCTCGGGGTGAAGAGAATCCTTTACAACTTTATTTTTACTAAGTTAAGAGGAAATAACAACTTCTTCTTCACAAACTTACAACTTCTTCTCTACAAGCACGAAGAGGAACAAATAAATTATTATTTAAATGCTTAGAGTAACCATTTACAAATTTCGATAACCAACCCCTAAAGTAAGCATACATAATCTAAATTTTCACTTCATAATCTTAATGCTTAAGGTGCTAAGAAATTAAATGCATAAGATGCAACACAACTAAGAAACTAAAAAATAATAAAAATTTTCCCGAGACTTATAAACTCATCACAACACCATTAACTTTCTCTTAAATCCTCCAAGAACATAAAACTTCATTAGCTACTTTTTACCCAAGTATTCATATAGCCTTCCTTAACTTAAAAACATGTTAGGAACACTTCTTAGCTATTTTGTGAGCTTAAAATCTCGTTAGAAATCAAAAACTAACTATTATTATGCTTCAAAGAAGTCTACTAGTCAACCACTTGATGGCATAACTCTACTAAATCTAAATTCCCGTGTACCGGTCAATTAATTTCTAGCATTGGTTGACCAGAATTTTCATAAATTAGTTTTTCAACTTTACCAGATATTTTCAAAGCTTTCCAAATATCTAAAATAATTTTTTAGTTAAAACCAATAAAACATATTCAAAGTTTTTTTTTAGGTTTGAGATCTTTCAATTAAAATAAAAAATCAAATATGTCTTTATATGTTTTGCACTTTCTAAAACTTTCAAAACATCTAAATTTTTAAAGGTTTCCATAGTTAACAAAATCATTTTTCTCATAAAAACTTGATTCTACCAAGTTTCAAAAGTTTTCCAAAGTGATTTTAGATATCAAGACCTTTTAATTGAATTAGAAACAAAATATGTCATGGTATATGAAAACATATGCAATTTTCAAATATTTTTAAAACTTCTAAAGTTTTCAATCTTCCTAAAATCTTTCTTTTCTTAAACTTATGACTCTGACTTAACTAAATTCAGAAAATACCATTAAGCACTTTTAATGATCAAAACTTTTTAATTAAATTTTAAAACTCAAAATATCTTGATATATGGCACAATTTCAGAGCATATGTAATTTTAAACTTTTTCGAACAATTTCCATACTTTTTAAAAAATCTCAAAACCATTATTGTCAACAAGGCTTAACTTAAACACACTCAAAAAAAATTTCCCAAAACATGTTAAGCATTAAGATTGTTCGTTTTAAAAAAAATCACCAAATTCTTCTTGATTATGGAACATTATATTCAAAAACCTAATAAGCAAATGGTCATGTAATATTTAGATCAAAATGCAATGCACACATATGTGAAGATGCACACATATGTGAAGAGCCCTTAAGTATAATAATAAGATCAAGGTAAGACTTAAATACAAAATTACAAAGCATAAACCTATTAAATCTTGAATAGCTTGATCTTAATCTCTCATTTGATCTTTACATCAATGCTTGTTCACAATTTTCATTTTCTTCATGAAACATCATTAAAATTCCTATCTTTCAAAAAACTTGTTTGCTAGTTTTAACTACACTACAAGTATACAGATCGCAACTTATAGTATAATTGATATCGATCCCAC
>JAOXYD010006388.1:0-15394 GCA_028565735.1 Pinacopodium congolense | reverse complement strand
GTAAATCAGAGCATAATGGTCCATATATACAATTAATTTTGATAGTACCAAATAATACCTAAATTTATCAAATGCAAACATTACAGCTAACATCTCCTTTTCAGTAGAGGTGTAATTACTTTGGGAATCATTTAAGGTATGACCTGTATAATAAATTGGATGGAAAATTTTTTCACGCCTTTGCCCAAAAGCTGTATCAACTATAAAGTCACTTGCATCACACATCAATTCGAATGATAGAGACCAATCAAGTAATAAACAACATAGGTGCACTAGTGAGCCTCTCTTTCAACAATTAAAAAGAATGCATACATTTTTCATCAAAATTAAAGATTACATCCTTGGTCAGTAACTCAGTAAGGGGATTTTATATCTTAGAAAAGTCCTTAATAAATAGCCTATAGAATCCAGCATGTCTAAGAAAGCACTGAATTTCTCTAACTGAATTAGGTTGTGGAAGATGAGTAATAAATTCTACTTTTATTGAGTCTACTTCTGTGGCCTTACTTGAAATTTTGTAACTTAAAACTATACATTCTTACATCATGAAATGACATTTTTCACAATTTAAAACCAAATTGATTTCTTTTCATCTTCTTAACACTCTTTCCAAATTCTCTAAACATGCATCGAATGATATGTCAAATACTAAAAAATCATCCATAAATACTTCAATGCAAGTTTTTATCATGTTTAAAAAAATTACCATCATACATTGCTAGAAAGTGACAGGAGCATAAGCCAAAAGGCATACATTTATATGTAAAGGTGCCATAAGGAGAAGTGAATGTTGTCTTTTTTTTTTTTAATCTTCAAGGGTAATAGGAATTTGTAAATATCTATTGTATCCATCTAAAGTACAATGAAAATTATGCCCTGCCAATCTCTCAATTACTTGATCTGTGAAGGGTAAAGGAAAGTGATCTTTTCGTGTGGCATCATTCAACTTACAATAGTTAATGCACAAACGTCATCCAATTACTTTCTTTGCGGCACTGAGTTCATCTTGTCCATTCTTTATTATAGTAGTTCCTCTTTTCTTTGGTACTACCTAAGCTAGACTAACCCACATAAAGTCAAATATTGGAAAGATAATACTAGCATCTAGGAGTTTAATTACTTCATTCTTAACTACTTTCTTTACATTCAGATTAAATCTGCGTTGCAGTTAGGCCAAAGGTTTACTTTCTTCTTCCATGAATATTCTATGATTATAAATGGAAGGACTTAACCCTTTAATGTCAGTTAAAGTTCATCTTATAGCATTTTAATGCTCTCTGAGCACTCTTAGCAATCTCCCCTCCATCATATCAGTTAATGATGATGATACAATCACAGGTAATTGCGATAGAGGTCGCAAAAAGGCATACTTTAAATATGAGGGAAGCGGCTTAATTTCAAGAGTTGAAGATTCTTCAATTGATGGCCTTAGAAAAGATTGAATTGGTCTTCCTAAAGGCTCAAGCCTTCTAAATTGAATCCAATTAGAGGTTTCCTTTCCCACTTCAAATTCCTTTAGTAATTTGTTGAATTCCTTTTCTTCTTCTTCCACAAACCATGAATGAATCAATGCTTTTATAGATGATCTGAACATAGATACCTTAAGGGATTATCTCAAATAAAATTAAATCCAATGAAATTACATAAATTCAATGTGAAGGGATTCTTTATTGCTAAAAAAACATTAAACTTAATCTCTTTATCTTAAATTCTGAGAATGAGATTGCCTTTATATACATCAATCAGTGCCCTGGTAGTAGCCATGAATGGTCTTCCTAAAATACTGCGCACTATACTATCTTCTTCTATATCCAAGGTAAGAAAATCAATAGGAAAAATAAAATTGTCAACTTTAATAAGAACATCCTCAATGATTCCTCTTGGATAAGTTATAGATCGATCAGCAAGTTGCAATCAGACTATAGTCGTTAAAGGTTCTTCTAATCCTAACTTTTTAAAAATAGATAAGGGTATTAAATTAATGCTCGCTCCAAGATCCATCAGAGCCTATCTATTTGTAAGCTAACAATTGTAAAAGGAATGATAAAACTAACAAGATCCTTGAATTTGGAGATAACTTCTGTAGCAGGATAGCAAGAAAAACTACCAGGATCCTTAATCTTTGGAAGTAACTTCTTTAGTAGGATAACATAACACCCTTCATTCAGTTTAACTATCTCATATTCCCCAATCTTCTCTTCTTAGATAAGATTTTTTTTCAAACATTTAGCATACGAGGGCATTTGAGCAAGTTCCTGGGCACATGGGATATTGATACGAAGTATCTTGAACATCTCTAAGAACTTCCAAAATTACTTATCGAGGTTTGTGTTCTTCAACCTTTGAGGGTATGGAATCTGAGGTTTATATGGTTGTACATTAGGATCAACAAACAACCTATGTGGCTTTTTTAAACTCTCACCCCCATCTTCCTTTTCTTTCTTCTTTTATTCTTCTTTAGCTCTCTCTCTTATGTCATGCCTTCTTTCTCTTCTATCTTCTTCTTCCACTTTCTCACTTCTGTCAATAGCCCTCTCTCTTTTGTCATGTCTTCTTTTGTTCTCTTTTTCTTCACTCTCTACCATCACTTCCTTACCTTTTTCTTCAATCTTTTTCCTTTCATTCTCAATCTCTCTTCCACTTCTCAAGATGATTGTTTTAGCATGCTTTCTAAAATTAGCTTCAGTAGTGCTTAGTATTAACCTCTCCTGTTAGAGTTACATAATTTGCCCAACTTGAGTTTTCAAATTTTTTATTGATGCCTCATGGTTTTTCATCATAAACTCATTTGATTGGATGTACTTCAAAACAATCTCTTCAAAACTAGGTGATTCTCTTTGAGGTTAGTTGACTCTAAAGTCAGGTGAAGGGATTCTTTAAGAGTTGGTATAAAGTGGTTGGGGTGGTTTTTGGTAGTTTTGGCCATTGTTTTATGAAAAATTTGGATGGTTTATTCAACTAAGATTATAAGTTTTTAAAAAAGGGTTTCCTCATTACCTATTTAAATTTCCATCAAATTGGGCTTGTTCTAGTTCATGGGCAAAAAGACTATCTTCTTGACACTCTAATGATGAATGAGAGGTACTTCCACAACTTTCACATTCAACTATCCAATTTTTTGTTCAATACTTCCATTTGAGCTTTAAAAGCTATTGTGTTATTAATCGCATGAACACCATGTGACTTTCTTCGATGGCGTTCAGAATTATGCTGAAAACTGTTCTTAGCCATTTCCTTAATTAGATTGTATGCTTAAGTTGCAGTCTTTTGCATGAAATTACCTCCAGCTGCAGCATCAATAATGCTACGAGTCAAAGGTGTCAAACCAATGTAAAATATGTCTACTTGCTACCACGTGTTAAATTTATTACTAGGAAACTCAGTAAGCATCTCTCTAAATTTTTCCCATGCTTCATATAAACTCTTATTCTCACACTGCACAAATGAACTAATCACAGTCTTTAGTTTGGCTATCTCGGTAGATGGAAAAAATTTAACTAAGAATAGTTTCTTTAACTCATCTCATGTAATAATGGATGTAGGTTGAAGTGTAGATAACCAAGTTTTAGCTTTGCCTTTGAACAGATCATGAGAATCAAGGAAATTTTTTAAGTATTCATTAGAATCTTCTAAAGCTGAACCTCTAAATTGTGAAAGCCTAACCATAGAAATGATACTATACGGGATTTCAAAATTATTAACATTAACTTTGGATTGAATAATGCTAACCATATGTCTACCCTAATTTCCCATTGCTAGTTCCATCATGGTCGGTTCTTTAAGTTCTTTTTAAGGTCTAACAACTACATGTTCTTCTGGATCCATTTCTATAAGTTCTAATTATTTGTCACTAGATGTTCCTACTTCTAAATGATCAAAAGTAGTCGCTTGAGATTCTTTCTTTTTCCTTCTCAACATATGCTCAAGTTTTAGATTAAAGTCTACTGGCTCGGAATTTCAGGCCTGAATATGCTTACAAACTAAATAAAATCAAATACTAACTAAGTAAGCAAATAACATAAATAAGATAACAAAAAGTAACAAAAGCACTCTTAATAGTAAAAATAGCAAATAAATGTAAAAAATTCAGAAAATTTAGAAAAATAATTTTTATAAGTCCTAAAGTAACTAACATCAATTTTTCTAATATTATCATAATTATCCTTGGTAATGGTGCCAAAAATTTATCGCATTGGTTAGGTGACTTAAGAAAATTATAATGCTTTTAAACGATTTTCCTTTGAAAATCAATGCGACAAAGGAAAATACACCTATCTAACAAATAATATAATGGAGTGTTTTAAGACTTCGAGTATTGAACTCACGAGAAAAAATAGATAATTACTAGATTAATTAGAATATAATTATCTAGAAAATTCCAAATAAATGATTAAAAAGATGAAAATTGCTAACTTATCTTAACTTGCTTCAAACTTTGTAATTTTGATTTAAAAAATAATTTCTCAATTACTAAAAATTAGAAAATCATGGAAAATAGTTAAGGATGAGGTGATTAATGATTTAATAAAGTTTTAAACAATTTTAAGGGCTGAATTAAAGTTCCTTCATAATTACAAGACAGAGCTATAGTTAAGATTTATGTCTTTTCTCTATTAAATTTAATTTAAAGGTTGGTCATGCATTAAATTAAGTTAATAGGCTTTAAAAACGCGAAGGTGACTTTTGAAAAATTAATTTAAAAACTCTAGCTCTCACAAATAACTAAGGTTTAGTCATTCATTAATTGATTTATGTTATTTATTGATCTTTCTAACAACCTAAGTTAATTTCTCAAGTCTTAAATTGTCTTTCATTCTAATCTTAAGTGGCCAACTTAAAATTAGGACATTCAAACCTTCAATAAAAATAAAATAGACCTTTAAAAATGTATTTAAGCTCTCTTAAATCATTAAAATGCCAATCCTTAGCTAGAAAACGAGTTAGTCACACATAATCATTAAAGCATACAAAACATGTATCTTAAATAACATACTTTGATAGATTTGAAAATATGAACTTAAATAATAAGTTTAGAAGTTAAAAAAATCCAAATAAAGCTTTTGGACATGCTTGAAACTCCTCCATATGATATGAACTCCAACACAGCTCTAAATCATTAAAAACTTGCAGAAAAATAAAAAAAACATACAAAGGTGTAAGTTTAAGAACATGAACTTTGATCAATCCGAAAAATATGGAAAATAAAGTAATAATATGAGTTACAAAACCCTCTTTGATGGTTTAACAACTCAAATATATTTCTTAGCAATAAGTTCCAATAAGCAACAACTTAGAAATTAATATAAAATTCGAATTATAAATGTTTGAAGTTTAAAAACTCTAGGAAGAACTAAGAGAGAAGCTAGAGCATCGCTTTCTAACTTTGTATCTAAATTCTATGAATGTAAACAGACTCCTATTTGGTATTAGCAGATATGAAAATTAATTAAAAATACGCCTCAGCCGTAATATTTGAGATATGGTAGTAATATGTCTGTCTGACCTTATATACAATGGGTTAACTCGAAGTAATACGGTGCCTTAAGCCCGCTGTATTGGTCCAAAATTGGCGCCCCTATATAGAAGTCTCTAAGAGCAATACGAAGGTCTCTCAAGACCTACGTATTAGTCCTGAAAAGTAATATTTTAGTTCTTTTCTTACTCTAATTTTCATAATTCACTAAATAATCTCTATTTCTTACAAATTAATCACTATACAACATAAATTGAACATTTTAATACTGAATTAGAGGTCATAATTCAATAAATAATTAATAAAAACTCAAGCAATTTGATATTTAATAATAAATTAACATTATTAACCACACAATTAAGTGTGCAACGTGGCACTTAATTTTTTTAAAAAATTATCTTTGTACCTCATCATGCCAGCTTGACTCATGTTTGTAGGAGACACAAGATGGATTTTTTCACCCAAAAACTATGAGAAATATGCCCGTTTTGTCTAAACATCTGCTGCTTCTTCACTTCTCCATGCCAGGCGTCCCTATTCTTCTGCTCTCCTCCATTGCTTCTGATCTCTTTTGGTTCTTAGGCGGTAAGTTCAATTACTGATGATTAACAATTAAGGCTTTCCTTGTATGAGAAAATAGGAAAACAATGAGCCAATTGGTTGCATGAAGAGAAGTCTATAAAGCCAAGGGAGGAAGCAAGGTTAGGGCGATCATCTGATCTAAATGAAGCTAATGTTGAAGACTACTATTGAAATTCAAGCTATCTTACATTTGATGACGAAGATGAGGATGTTCTTAATAACCGACTCCTTACTCCACCAACTCCAACAGTTTGTCGTGAGTTGCTCAATTTTGTAAGTGATGAAATCATCTTGCAAAACTATTGAATTTAAACCAGAGCTGAAGAGGACGTGATTGCTTTAACACGGCCAGTCTTACGACATTGAATTTAAACTGGAAGTCAGGTATAACTTACTCTGATTTGTCCTTATTTCTCACTTTGTTTTCCACATATAATATAAACTGGTGGAGGCCTATCTTATCCTCATCCTCTTCTTTATGCACATAATTAGTTTTGCAGAGAGAGGCTTAAATCAAGAAAAAAGAAACATAAAAGTAAATTTTGAACACAGATCATCCGCCACTGAGTCCAACACAAAATGATCAATTAAACTATGACACAGAAAAGGAACTAAGGACCTTTTATATTTTATACCTTATGGCATAAAATGATATGTACATCTTCCAACTTCTCATTTACCTAAGACATCACACGAACTTACTTGTAAGTATTGTAAACACGTACGACTATATATAAGTTATGTTCTATTTTGATTTTATGATTTAGACCACGTAAAAGAAAGTGATAAAAACCATATTTTAAATCCTAAATATGTCTTCCAGATGTTCTGCAGAATATTGTGTTCCAATCTTTTACAATCTCGTTCTGCTTTATTGGAAGTGAATTCGCAAACAATGCCTATCAATCTTCAAAGTAATTATAGGAGTTTAGATTGAAAGAGAGATATGAGTGGAGACAATGTTGCTGGATAAAAAATAATAAAGCAAAGTTATTATTTAACTAGTCGACAATCATGGAATTGTGAAAGATTCCTTTATTGTTCTTAAGGACGTAAATGGGAGATCCTCCCATCTTTTAGCTAATAGAAGCATAGTGGTGGTAGATTAAAAGAGGTCTAGAGTGATGATTCACGACCAGTACAAAAATGAATCACTAGCGTCGGCGTTTTCCTGTTTTGTCATACAGGGAAAGCCTTAGTTGCCAATTGCCAGTTATCAAACTTGGTACCTACGGACCAAAGGAGAATATAAGCGATGGAGGAGGGAAGAAGAACAGGGACGCTTGCGATGCAGAAATGAAGAAGAAGAAACTTGGACAAAAACGATGTAGTTCTCACTTTTTTTTTCAGATAAAAAATTCGCCTGTGGGCCTCCACTATAAACATAGCACTCTGTGGGCTCCACTTCTAGTGTGGGCGGCGCCAAGTAAAGTGCCACACTGGCAGTAGTACATACAGATGAATTATTTCAAAAAAATAATAATGAATGTCATGTTATAACGCTTAATTGTGTGGTTAACAATGTTAATTTGTCAAGGTGAATTTTAATTATGCTATAAATATTATAGTTATTTTTTAATATTTTATAATATTAAAGTTTAAACATTTTAAACCTTAAGAGATAATCCAAATTTATAGGCAAACCTTAAGTTTTATACAAGTATTTTACCTTTTTAAATTAAAAAACGGTTAGCTGGCAATTACTTGGTCCCAAGGACAGTGCCACCAATTTGGGGCCGCATAATTATTGTATTTAATATTATATTATAAATTAATATTTAATATACACAAATTTCACAATAGTTAAAATACATTAAGAATTAAGATTTTTATATACGTTAATTTACTTTCACATCTAATAGATATTCATATATGAATTAATTTTTCATAGTTCTTTATTTATATATTTAGAATTATTAAATGTATAATTTAATGTTATATTGTGGAATAATATTTCAATTGTAAAACTTTCAAATAATTAAGGTATATTAAAAATATTTATATTTGTAAATGAATATAGATTTTGTAAATAAATATTTATGATATATGTTTTTAAATTACAGCCACTTTTGCCAAATCTACCACATGTCAAATTGAAGTGGATCAAAACTTTAAAAATGATTGATGTACATTAGAAATAATTTTTTATTTATATAATTTCATTTTATATCTAATACCTATACATGTATACATCAATTTTGCATAATACTTTATTCGTAAATTTAGAATTAGTAAATATATAACTTCAGTATATGTTAATAAGAAATATTTGATGTGCACGAAATTTAAAAAAAATCTCATATTAATAATTAATAATTTTTATATTTGTAATTTAATTTTAATTTTAATTTTATAAATACATATTTTTATATTTAAATTTTAATATTAATGTATTATATATTTGCTAAAAGTAAAATTATTTTCGCTAAAGTTTTCCACATGTTAAATCATCATGAATAAAGTTATTCTTTACAATACTAATGAATATCATATCATATATATATATATATATATATATTCAATTTGAATATTCTTACACTTTCCTATGACATATATTTCATTCAATGTTGAAAAGAGTTGTAAACGCAAAAATGAGAGTTTAATACCATTATTAATAAAAATAGGAAATTAAAGCTAAACTTGCATGATCAATGTAATTTATAAGGTATTATATATTTTTACTTACTAGAAAAATGGTGTATGTTTCCAATTCATAATAATAAGCCTTTAATGTTTAACCTCTTAATTATGGAAAAGTTTTAAGATATGAAAATTCTATTTTTTTCAACTTTCATAAACAGTTGACGTGAAAATGAAAAAGAACAAAAACAAGATTCTTTATCACGTGATCATACAACATTTTGTTAAAATGTCATATCATATTACATTTTTATAGGTAGTTTAAGTTTAGAGAAATCTTTTTTATGAATCTCTCAATTTTAAAAGAATGGTTTGTTCAAATTTAAAATGTGTTGGACTTGCAAGGCATTCAATTTAAATTAAGTTCCTCATTTGACTTTGAATAGTTCGCAAATTTGTCTATTTAAAATACAAAATTTACAAGTTATTACATGCATTCTAAGTATTAAACTTAACATAAAATTTTTAAATAATAACAATAATTAAAATTGTATTTTTTAAGAAAATTGTGTCTCATCATCATCAAAACTTCCAAATTATCAATTTTTAAATATTTTTAAAATATGACATCAATTACTTATTAGCAAATTTTCTTAATTTATTTATTATGAAAAATGCATTTTCTTCGTAAATCACTCTTTTTAAGTTCCCCATAATCAAGATTAAGTAATTGTTCTTCATTTCTAACCCAGAGATTAGTAATATTTGTGAGTTCTAAATTTAACAAACTACTTATATACTTAACAAATTTAAACAAGTGCACCTATCGTTAATATAGTATATCAATAAGTTGAGTATTGTTGTCATGAGAATTTTTAGTAAGTACTAGTCAAAATTATTGAATTATTAATTAACAATTAAATTAGACTAAGTTAAGGAATTGAAAATCAAGAAGAATCTAATTGAGTTATATTATCTAGTAAAGATCTTCTCAACCTTTGCTGCAATAAGATAATTTATGCAACTTAATTCAATTATTTACCTAAACCACAAAATCTAATCATACAATGAAAATACATATATTTTTTAAAAATAATTGTATTAAATCAAATATAAAATTTCTATTACTGTATAATAAAATTCCTTGATTATTCCTATTTAGTAACAAAACAATTTAAATCAAAAGGGATATGAATAAAACTAAAGAGTACTCAAAATTAGAGATTTAGAAAGCTCATGATAGTGATTGCTTCTTGTTCTAAAAATCTTTTCACTCCTTGGTACACTAATCTAGTTTCTTTTATTCCTTTAAGCACACCCTAATGAAACTCCTTTTTCTTCACACGTTAGTCATAAAAAATTCTCTAAACCTAAATGAATCTCTCTTTTTAATATCTTGCTAAATTTTTTTACCTTGGATATTAATAAGGTTAGAAAACCCTAAGGAATAAGGTTTAGTATGTTTGTTTCCTAATTAAGGTCAAAATTTTCCTTTACTCTCGACTTCTTAAGGATTAAAACAACACTTAATGTCCAGCATAATGGTGACGTTTTACAATGCCCTTTATCCTCTGTCTTGCTTCGAGACCTCAATAGTGGTGTTTGGGAACACCACAATGTCACTAAGAGCCTGAATTAACAAAAAAATGGGTAAAAATTAAATTGCAGCAAACCAATAACCCTATACATTTTACCCACTATCAAGCGATCAATCTTGATGCTCATTCACAAACAATCCCAATATAAGTTAAAAATTAACTAGACACTTTAGGACACATCCACGCAATTAATGAAACCAACATCGTCTAACTTAATCTTGATCATGGCTTACATATAGAGTTATATGACATGGTACATTAACCCTTAAGATATAATACCAAATTTTAAGTCTGATTTATATAAATACTCATGTAAACTTGGGTCCAAGGTATTTCAATTACTTTGGTATGTGTGTTTTATGCTTCATCCTACCCGTCAAATGCGTTTTATACCATATCTTCCTTTTCTCTTAATAATAACTTCATTTTGACTTTATTAATATTAAAAAAAGATAACTAATCTTTAATTATAACAAGCAAATTTTCGAATTAAACCTTTTATTCCAAGCTTGTATAAAAATATCTATCTAAAGTCTTGTTAGAAACTAGCTACTATATGCAATGGTCAACTTAACACATCATGTAATAATAATTAAGAAAGATCATAATCAGTCAAGAGTTTTTTAATGTCAACCATGTTAATAGCATTAATTGTATTAACGTATGCTGATTAATAATCAACTCATAATTAAAACAATTTTTAGAATGAATTATTAGAATCAATTACCATAAAGGACTTACAATTATTTAAATGCATGTGAAATTTAATAAGCCTAAACCCCCCTAAAAAAAGGGATATGTGTACTCAGTGTATTAATAAAATAAGCAACAACAAAAGGAAAGGAAGAGGGTAAGATGAACTTCCTTGAAATATATGCTTGAAGAAAAGAGACAACTGTTAAAGTACCAAATGAAAATTTTCATTACACATCCTTGTATTAGTAATACAACTAGTGGTGAACGATTAGAAAAATAAAATGAAGGAAGTATCATCTAAAAAATGAAATAAACAAAAATGAAAATAGGACTCAAGAGAAAAAATATATAATAAAGTTCCAAATGTGTGTCATTAATCGTGTAAAGGGTTAAAGCCATGACTAAAGGATTTCAGGTACTCCCACAGTTAGGCGAACTATTACTGAACCTATTCATGGATAGTTATTAGGGAGACCTTCAATGAAGAAGCAGGTATTGATGGCTTGATTCTGGGAGAAGCATGGGTACTCAACTAGAATTGACTCTAAAGTATCCTTAGAGGAATGTTATTTGCTGTAGAATCTAGTATCAAAGCAACCCAATCATCCAATTGCTCGTTAGTTCTCAAATGTTCAAAGAGCATCATCTAACCTATTAACCCAATTCTTATTAAAATGCTCTACTTTCTTCTTTAATATTCATTTTAACTCCCTATTAGTTACTTCCAGTTGGCCAATAGTTTGAGAATGGTAGAGGGGTAGCAATACTATATATAATGCCATAACATTCAAAAGTCTTTTCAAATTAAGTGATACAGAAATGTGTTCCCCTATTACTTACTATAAATCTAAGTGTACTAAACCGTGAAAACAACTTCTTAAGGAATTTAACCACTATCCTGGCATTATTAATGGGTAAAGCTTGTGTTTCATCCCATTTCAAAACATAGTCTATAGCTATTAGGATGTATTTATTACCATATAAAGTGGGAAAAGTCTCATAAAATCTATACTCCAAATATCAAATACCTCAAACACAAAAAAGTAGTTAAGGCATTTCATCTAAGCGAGAGATATTACCTATTCGTTGGCACTTGTCATAAGATGTAACATACCTATTGGTGTCTTGGAAGAGATTAGGTCCATAAAAACCAAATTTGAAGACCTTTTGAGTGGTTATATTGACACCAAAACGACCTCCTATAAGGCCATAATGGTAGTGCTATAATATAGATTTAGTTTCTCAATGTAGAATGCATCTTTGTATCACCTAGTTTGTATAAAATTTAAATAAAAAAGGGATTGTACCAAAAGTAAAAGAATTTCTTCTTTTTCTAAAACGATAGATCCTTAGGTATAACTCTAATAACCAAATAATTCACAAGATTTGAAAGTCAAGGCACTTTACTTATCTGTGCATGTAATGCATATAAATGCTTATCAGGAATGAAGTCATTAATCGCTTATTCTAATGTATCCCTTTAATGAGAGTTTTCAAGGTGAGATAGATGATATGTTTCCAAATCCTTAATCCTATTATCAAACTCCTGAATCAACAAAATCTATCTAACTAAGCTATATTTAGTGTCAATCTTATTCATTAAATACTTTAAAATCGAGTAATTTGTGTAAATAATAACTTTAGATAAATTAGATAGGACATAAACTTGTTAAAAACATATGCTACTATAATTAATTCCTTTTCTACAATTGTGTAGTTTTCTTGTGCATCATTTAAAGTTTTACCAACATAGTAAATAAGTTGGATGTATCTACCTTTCCTTTGTCAAAGTATTATTCCTAATGCAAAGTTACTTGTATCACACATTAATTCAAAAGGAAAATTTTAATCTAGAGCTACCATGATCAAGACATTAGTTCATTTGTCTTTCAAAATATTAAAGGCATTTAAACATTCATTCAAGAAATAAAAAGGAACATGTACTACGATAAAATCCATCATGTCCAAGAAAGCTTCTAATTTCTTTAATAAAGGAAGAGAGCAGTAATTTCTTAATTACCTTTATCTCAACTCTATCTACTTCTATCTCTTTGTAAAAAATTTTATGTTTTAATACTATGTCCTCTTGTACTATGAAGTAACACTTTTTATAGTTTAAAGTTAAATTGGTCTCCTCACAACATTTTAGTATTTTTTTTCTAAATTATGTAGGCATGTATCATAAAAATAACCAAAGATAGAAAAGTCCTCTAAAATTACCTCCATTATATCTTCCACCATATCATAAAAAATATTTATCATAAATCTTTGAAAGGCAGTTGTTGCATTACATAGTCTAAAAGAGTATTCTTTTATAGACAAATTTATCACACTGGAACGTGAATGTCATCTTCTCTTAATCTTCAGGTTTTATAGGAATTTGGAAGTAACTTGACATCCTGTCTAGGAAAAACAGTGCATATGGCTTGAAAGACGTTTTAGCATTCAATCAATGAAGGGTAATGGAAAATAGTCCATTCTCATTACATCATTTAGTCTCTAACAATCTATATACTTTCTCCATCCAGTGATGATATTATTACGATAAGTTTGTTCCTTTCGTTGGGTACTACCATGATGCCTTTTTATTCAAAACTACCTGCATGAGGCTTACCTAAAAATTATCATAAATAGTTTAAAAACTCACTTTCGTCTAGGAGTTTAATTATCTCAGCCTTAACGACTTCGTTTATGTTTGGGTTAAGTCTTCTTTATGCCTACACAATTGGCTTGCTATCTTTCTCTATTAATATTTTGTGTACACAAAAGGAGGGTTGATGCCTCTAATGTCTAAAATCTTTCACAAAATAGCCCTCTTATGCTCTCCTAGAATTTTTAGTAGCTTCTCCTTGTACTCCTTATTTAAAATTATAATTATGCTAACCAAAAGCTTAGAAGTATCATCTAAAAATATATACTCTAAGTGTTTTGGAAGTTTCTTCAATTTTAATGTAGGCAGCTCTTTAATTGAGTTAATCAACCTAATTTTTGTGCTTCTATCTATTTCCTCAAACTTCTATTTTTGCATGGCATGCTCACTTACTTCGAGGCACTTTACTTTCGCATCTAATGAGGGGTTCCTTTATTCAATTCCCTCTCCTTATTTTGAACACACTAGTAGTAGGTCTTGACTTATAAAATCCCGAACATATAAAGATACTATATGATCCATAAAATTTATGAAATAACATACATTGTTATTAATAAGGGAGTATTTTATGGTTTTGAAATTTTTAAACATAACCTCCTCACTTTCTACTTTTACGGCTAGCCTTTCCTCATGCACATCTATTATAGCTTTAATATTTATTAGAAAAGGTTATCCTAAGACTAAAGTACATCTATATCATCATCCATGTTTAAAATTACAAAGTATAATGGGAAAATGAACTTGTCAACCTCAATTAACACGTCTTCTATAATACCTATAGGATATTTTGACTTCTTAAGTAACTACATTCTTATATGTGTTGTTTTTGGTTCCCCAAACCTAGCTTCTTTAATATTTTATAAGGTATTAGGTTTATTCTAGCCCCTAAATCGACTAGAACCCTATCAACTGTTAAGCTACCAATTAAGTAAGGGATAATGAAACTCCCCAGATCTTTAATCTTCTTTGATGTCCTGTTTTGAAGAATGGATGAGCAATGCTCACTTAAATTAAAGTTAAAAAATTCTTCTAACTTCCTTTAATTTATTAGGATGTCCTTAAAAAACTATGTATACTTGGGCATCTGGGATAAAGCTTCAACAAATGGTAAGTTAATATGCAATTGTTTTAAATGTTCAAGAAACTTACTAAGTTGTGCGTACATGCACTCTTGCTTTAAGGTGTAGGATAAGGTGGCCTTAGCTTGAACTCCTTCATTGAACGCTTCTTCTCGCCATTGCTATCCTTCTTAATTTCTTTATTTATTGATTCCCCATCAATAACTAGTGGGTTCTTCTCCTTAGGTTTAGCATTTAACTCCTTTCCACTCCTTAATATCATTCCTTTAATGTGCTCTCTTAAATTCACCTTGGGATTGCTTGGCAAGCTTTCTTGGGGTCTCTATTAAGGGTCAAATTAATATAGTTTTAATGGTTTATTTGTTAAATTATAACCCCTAATTCAGTGCTTAAGTGTTAAATTAATGTCTTGTTATGTTTAATTTGCAGAATAGAGCTTAATGATGAAGATGAGACCAAAAACATGAAAAAACTCCCTTGGTTCTAACCATAAACGACCTCCTGTCAGGGTGCCGTTAGTTAAAGAACAGGGGACTGTTATTTGCTGCAGAACTCGAGCATTAATGGTAACCTCTCAGGGTGCCGTTAGTGGGAAGTAAGGTGAAGTTAGTTGCAAGAGTCAACAATTTCAGCTCTAAATCTTGATGATTTCAACTCTGGCGTATCCCTAATTAATGCTATTGTCTGCTAGCACACGTGGTAGGCCTAGGGTGTCTGTATACAATTAAGAAAACAT
>JAOXYD010006378.1:0-15394 GCA_028565735.1 Pinacopodium congolense | reverse complement strand
GAGAAGAAATGATCCAACTAAGGTTGCTTTGACACATGTTACACCTAAGTGCTAGGTATCTCCTTCTTACAAGGCCATATGTCCCTATGTATGGTCTCCATTTGTCATGCATTTTTATTGCCAAATGACACCATTAGGTTAGGCCATTTATCACCTATTCATTGCTGCCATTTGCCAACTAATTAGCTATGCCATTTATCACTTAATTTTTCATGCCAATGTCACTAATTCATAAGCTTAAGCTTAATCATCTTAATTTGCTAGCATTTTTTCTAGACCAAATATACATTAAAATTGTACCAAGTAATTTCAAATTTATTTCTTATAATCAATCAAACTAAAATTCAACACATACACAAAATACAATTCACATCATAATCATTTTTAACCTTCATACTCGAGAATGAGTCAATTGAATACATAAAAATTTTTGTAATGTAATTTTACTAATATGATTATGATGATTTCAGACTAATCAAATGTCTGAGGAGTTTGATATTTAGGCCTGTATTAGAAGTGTTTATGTTCTCAATTATATGTTGAATGATGGACTGAGATCCAAAGAATGTGCTATATGACTGTGCATACTGGATGAGAATTATTGATAGCATAATATGTGACTTAATGCATTTTCGATGCATTTTCATTACATTAATATGCATGATCAAATAATAGAGTTGTGACCGGAGTGGCCAACATGAAAGGAGTTTAAAGCTAAAAAATGTGCACACAGAGCCACAAGCTCAATGATTAATGAGATTAGTATCCGTAATAGGTATGGGACAGGATCTGAAATGAACCCGATATCTACAATGGATACAGGACAGTTAAATTAGGAGCTCAGTCACAACAACTAAAAAGCGAAAGTAGTCTCATATGCATTGTGTATATATCTTACATGTATCATATGATTCATTTTGAAAAAAATGATGAATTTGAGCTGATATACTGTTATGTTATGTTTGTGTACATGTACATGATTGTGACATAGTACTGAAGTGTGTTGATATAATGAAATACAATATTAGAATACATGTTGATGAGATTTTGGTTGCATACTTGTGAAATTTATGTTTTGACTCGAGTGAGTACATCAATGATAGTTCACTCATTGAGTTTGCAAAACTCATCAAAATTGCAAATGTTGCTTTTCAGGTACTAAGGAGACTTAATTTTAAAGGCAATCGATTAAAAAGTTTAGTTCTGTCATTTTCAGACTCAAGAATGGCTCAAATGTCTGGTTAATTGATACCTACAAAGTTTAGATAGAATGTGTTTGTTTAGTTTCTCATTTCATGTAGTACATGTTTTATAAAATAATAAACATTCAAATGTTTCGGCTTATAAAGATATAGACTTGTGTTCTATGATGCTATAATTATGATTATGATTACTCTCACATGCCATTCTCACATGGTATATTCTTGAATATCCTTTGGATGTTTTGGTATATGTTCTATGGTAATGGGATGTTACACAAGAACTTATTTGTGTCTATAGCCTAGCATTTTAGGCATAACACAATCTTCATATTTTTTATAATCAATTGTAGTTGATGAATCTTGATAATATCTTCTGCCAAATTTTCATCCTTGTTGTTTGTTTCTCATTATTTTCTTTCTTATTCTATTTGTGTTCATTTCTTTACTTGTCTTTTCATTTATTTAAATTCCATAACAACGGGGGTTTTATGCTTATTTTGTTTTTCTTTTGTGCAACATTAATAATAGTTGAAAAACATTAATAGTTCTTTATGGGATTAACCTGGACTAGCCCTACTATATTGTTAAGTGCTTACATTAGGTATTTTTTTATTTTGTAGCTTGTGACAACACCATAAACCTAAAAATTGTCGTTTAGGTCCAATGACTAGTTTTCTAAAATTTGTAAATCTTAAGTATGTTTGACTTTTAACCTCCCTATTGGCTAGTTATAATTTCTAAGGCTTTTTGAGCTTCCTAAAACTAGATATATATTTATTTATTTCCTAAACCTTTCATAACAATCTTTATGTAAGTTTATCAAATATATGAGCTAGTAAAATTAGATTCATCAAAGTTGTCTTAGTTTTGTTACTACTCTTCTTTCATTCATAGTCTTTTTCATTTAAATCCATTTTTGGTGTTATAAAATTACTACATTTTCTTTTTTAAGTCCTCAAGCATTTCACTGATCATCTAATTGAATTTTTGGAGGTTTATTTTGTTATTTGCAAGCAGTTAAAGCCACGATTTGGGTTCTTTGTCATTTATACTCATATTTTATTATTTTAATCCATTTTTTAAATTACTTTAATCTATTGTTTGTTTGTTTTTTTAACATTCTAGTAGATTTATTATGATAATCTTTTGAGTTTTGATGGTAACAAACATTATTTATTGGATTTGGAAGTGAAACATGTCATATTTGATAGTTTATGATTTGTTTATGATTCTATCTTGTTTTTCCATGTATTACATTTCAATTTTATTGTTTGAATCTGTTGTTCATTGATATATTAAGGTTTAAGTAGGCTAGTTGTATTAAGTTTTGATAAGGATGTACTATATTAAGTTTTGGTATGTGATTTTATATTGTTTCATCCTTATTTTTAATGTAAAGGTACTTTATTTGTGTTCGTTATGAGTTGAATGATAGAACTGATCTTTTGGAATAAGTTGTGGACCAAAATACCAAGTTTGGAGGAGAATCAGAGTAAAATGGAGTATAGAGCTATCAAATAGAGAGCTAAATGGCAATCTTTGTCGAACATTGATGGCGTCATTTAAGTCAAACAAACCATCATTTAACCCCATTTTCCATAATGTTAAAATGTGCTTCAAACAAGGGCCCTTTAGGGTACTATTAACCACTGTTTATTGTCCAAAAATGAAAAAAAAAGAGCAAACTTAAATTTTACGTATCCAAACATTGTCAACTTTGATCTGGACCTATTTAAGGTTAAAGGGGAGCTAATTTCCTTAGCAACTTTACCAATTTTAGTAGCTTTCCCTCATCTTCATATTTTCTCTTATTTTTTGATTTTTTGGTTCCTTTATGCATTTTGTGTTAAAGAATACTCTTTCCTTTCTATTCTAGATCGATTACCATTTTTTTTAATCTTGTCTTTGATTGGGTTTTCTTGCTGTAGGCACTATTTTGATTTATCTAACTTGGGTTTTGTATTTTAGTTTGGATTAAGTTGAATACTGATGTAAACCTTTGGATTATCAGTTAATATATTATTACATCTTTATTTCCAGCACTTTTGTTATATTTCCCTCGTGTTTATAATGATTTTACAATATGTTTTCGTTTTATTTAATATATGTTGTTAATTATCCTTGGATTAGAAGGTATTCAAGGGATGAAGGGAATTCAATTGTGAGAATATGATTGGGTTTTAATTGATATTATGTTTCTACAGTTAGATTGAATTGAAACTTTGAATGAAGGATAAGAATTAAGGATTATTTTTAGGTTTTATCACCTTATTGATAATTTCTAATTTGAACGCTAAGATTGAGTTTTTGATAAGAGAATTTGAAGCAGTAATAGATTATTCAGTTTTGTGAGTAAAACTTAATCGATTAGTCTAAGATTTCATTTCTCTAAGTTACATAATTCAAACTTATGTGATTGTAGCTTAGGTTAGCCATTCCATAATGCTTAATGCTATTATGTCATTAAATCTAAACAGCTTGTTATAGGTTATCACCTAATTAGGGGTTTTTTCAGAGCTTAATAAATTTATCTAGTTTAGAAGGAACTTAAGATGCAGGATTTTGTTTATGTCTATAAATTAACATCTTAAGCAAGAGCATAATTTATTTAGTTTCAATGATCAACTTGCCTTCCCAGAATCCTGATAATATCTTATACCTACTTCATTAGTGTTGTTACTTGTTTATTTTTATTATTTTTATTGTTTATCTACTTTTATTTATTTAGCCATGCTTTCGTTTATTTTACTTTCATCACATTGGGTTTGTGATATTATTTTCCTAAAATTCAAAATAGTAATTACCTAGACCTATTTTATTTTATTAAACTCCCAAGCCTTAGCTAGAGAAATTATTAATAAACTCCTTATCTTATTAACTGATGTTTAGATTGGATATTTGTTTGCTTATGTTATTTATTCCTTGAGGTTTTTATTATTTAATTGTTAAAAAATTTTAAGATGATCAAACACTAATTGAGGTAGTAGTTACAGTATATTCCTATGGAAACAATATCTATAATTAGTATCCTATATTATTATTGATAAGGTGCACTTGCCTTTAGATAATCATTAGCAGAGGAACTAATTAACAATGACTAAAATCAAAGGACCTGAATTCATAGGGGTGCCTAGAACATGTTTATCTCTTTATTTGTAGCTCAATATTAATTGATATGAAATGAATATCAAGTTAGAAATCAATAAGTTATATCTCTAATGTTTAAGTGGAAAAGGAAAATCATCAAGAGCCCTCCAATAATCTAATCAAGAAAACCTATTGTTGAACCAAGTAAGGAAGAAAAATGAGGTAACCATTGTAACCATTTTAACTATATGAAGGGGATATACATTTAATCTTATATTGATTCCACTTAAAATTATTGATTTTGACATACATATTTAGGGTAAAAAGGATTAGTTGCATGTGTCCAGGGCGAGCCATTTCATGAATAAGAATAATTTTTTAGGTTGGTATAAAATCTTTCCAAATTGTTACATAATTTGAAGGAATATTTTACATGGTCATTATTAGCCTTAATAACACCTAACAGAAGGTGAATTAGGTAACTTAAAAAATTTCCAAACTTTAACATAAAATGAATTTGAGTAGTATGTAATCTCTAACCAAAATTCAACCTATAAAAATATGTATGATGGTACCATTGGTCACAAAATCAATATAAAAGATATGGATAAGAAATTAGTATAAAAATTTATAGAAGAGAAAGTCGATAAACCAAGTTTTTGTTCAATAAGAAATCCTTCTCCTTCAATCATTCTTTAACTACCTCTTGGAATTATCAGTAGAAACCATTTTTCTTTTTAGTAAAGTGGAACCCCTACAAAATCAATTTTGTTTGTGAAGGTGAAAGTAACATTTTATGAATCTTCTTAGATATGAATAGTAATCTTTTCAATTCTATCCTAAAACCAACATTTTTAAAAGCCCATTTACAAGTTAATTACACCATAAAGGGTCTTATTTAATAATAAAGAGCTCAAAAACTTGTCAAGATGAAAAATATGAATGAAAAACCTCTTGAAAATTTCGGAATGAAGAGACAACAAATCTGCTTGTTACTAATCATTTGGGTTATTTTTCACTTCAATGTCCAACCTTTAAAAGTTTTAAATTTAGTGATAATCCTTTAAAACTTATTCGATTTATGAAAAAAGATAAACTTCGTTAATTTTTTATTGATGTGGCTAATTGAGGTTAACACATGGACATCATTATGGTAAAAAGTGTACGTGGACATCCACATGCAAACTGTATCACTAACTAACCTTTAAAAACTTTTAATCTAGTCATCAAATTTTTTGAACTTTTAACGTTCAATGTCCAACCTTTAAATTTTTTACAATTTAGTGGTCAAAATTTTAAAATTCTTTAAAATCAAGGTAATTTAATATTTTTTTCCTTATAAAAATAGCAAGTGACTAATACATTAATATTTTATTAGTAAATATTGTATAATGAATTTTAGATTCAATTAATCAATATTTAATTATAATTTAGACTCTCTTTTAAAGGATATATGAGATTTAAACTTGATAAGTCTTTGACTTAAAACAAATAATTCAAGAATAAATATTTTAAGTTAAATGTACAATAGCTAAAATATATATTTTATAAATAAATTTAGATTCAAAGATATATTATTTATTTATATCAAAGGATAGATATGAATACAAAAAACATTTTTTTCGTTCGAAAGAATGAAAACTATTCCATTGAAAAAAAATAAATGTATGGTTTCACTATAAGAAAAAAAATACATTGATTATTTTTAATTGAAAGTAATATGTTATCAATGTAAAATTAATAAATAGAGTGATAGAAATTATCAAATAAAATTCTTTAAAAATCTAGGAACTTATAAGCCATGTAGGATACAAATGCAACAAATAATCTAATTTCCTATAACCTAGCTACAGGTGCAAAAATCTTTTCGTAATCAATTCCTTCCTCTTTGTTGAACCAGTGGTGGTTTTCACCTTTTTTTTGATGACAAGAAAACATGTTCAATAATTTATTTATGGATCTTATTGTGATTGATTAAATTGGTTTATAAAGAAATTATTTTAAAGTGCATAATTAAAGTCTTAAAGTTAAAGGATATGGTTAAAATTTATGTTGAAGTATTAAAGAGCATGCAGAAATGATTGAAGATGAAGTTGATGAGATGAGAAGCATCAGATATGAACTTCAAGATTGAAGATGAAAGAACATGTTTAAGATAGTATGTTTAACAGTTTGTTTGAGTAGTTTTAATATAAGTTTGCTCTTTGGTTACCATGTGTCTAAGGGCTCACATCAAGTATTGGCATCCATGTTTAGTATTTGCATCTAGGGTTCATAATCAAGAGGTTTTATATGTGCTTTTCATGTGTGAAAAAATCTATTTGAAGTAGTAACAAATGCTTGTATTCTATTGCATAAGAATTAGTGATTAATAAATAGATTAATTTGTGAATGAATGTGGAATTGGTAAAGTTTTTAAAATGGTAATTTTGTTAATTTGGTATTCCTTATGTGTTGTATGAAATTATGTGAATTAGTTAAAGGATGAATGAATTGAAGTTGTGTGAATTGGAAAATTGGAATATGGTAAATTATACGATTTTATGTGATAAGATGAAAATGAAAATGTTAAGATAGAGGAAATTTGGTAAATTGGATGAATATGATTGTGATAATTTGTGTAATTATGTTGAATTGTGTAAATTGGAGTTAAGATATGTTTGATGATTTTTGGATTGTGTTATCCTGTATATAATGAGTTAATAGTTGAATTAGGTTTGAAAAATGGCATGAAAACTACTCCAATTAGTGGAACTAGTCAATTAGTTAATGTTAAAAACACGTATTAACATTCGAAGGTTGCAATGAAAACATTAATAAATGTTTTATAATGTTATTTGAACGTTTATTAATGGCTAGGAGGTTATTTTTTTGGTATACATATGTGCTTTTTCTGTGGTTTTTGTTAAAAAAAACATTTAAAACAATCTTAAAAAAATGAGTAAGCAAATATTATTATTGCCTATGAGTTTGGGAAGAAATTGTGTATATATTTGTATGAATGTTTTGTATTTGTGTGAGTATTTTATTATATTTCATACATAAGTATAGTGTGAACCTTTAGACAAATTGGTGAGTTAGAGTGACAATAAGTGAATACGTGTAAGGGTTATTCTCGAACCTTGTAAAAGAAGAGACTATTATGAGGTTATCCTTAAGCCTTAGAAAAGAGGGAGTGTGAAACACTATTCTTAAGCCTAGAAAAAGAAGAAAGTGGTTATCCTTGATCCATTTGAAAAGGAAGGTTACCCATTAGCCTTAAAAAGGATTTTTGAACTGTTATCCATTAGCCTTAAAAAGGATTTTTGAACTAACATTTTTGTTATTAAAGCAAAAAATATCAATAAGGTTACTAAACATAGGAGAAAGTGAACCTCTTCGAAATGGTATAAAACATTTGTATCCTTCTTCCCTTACTCTTTTAATTTCAACCATTTTTTAATAAGATGCTTAATTTATTTAATTGTTTATATGGATTGAATATTTTGGGGAATTAAAAACAAAATTAGAAAATAGTTTAAGTTTACCGATCTAGATTAATTTGAGAACATAGTTTTAAAAATTAGAAAGAATTTTTAGACACCTAATTCACTCCCCACTTAGGTGCCAAATAGGTCTAAGACTCTTGATAATAAGCCTTGGCTACTAACCTAGCCATACTGCCTATCTCATCAAACTTATTCCTAAACACCCACTTTGTTCCTATAATTTAATTATCTTTTTCCTCATGTACCAATGTCACTTTGTTCCTCTTAAATTGATTTAACTCCCCATTAATCCTAAGAACCCATCTTTAATCATTAAGTGCTTTTTTATTTTCTTAGGATCAAGTTGAGAAATAAAACAACATCAGATAAATTTCAAAGGAAGGATCTAGTTACTATACCTCTTTGCACATCACTAATAATTTAGTGGGAAGGATGGTCCATTTCATATATCTAGTCTCTAAGAATTTCCTCATCCTTCTTTTCACCCTCCTTGGTTTACCTGATGCAAGTAGAGTGTCTTTATGATCCTCCTTTTATTCTTCTCGACCTAGTTTCTATAAGTCCTTTGATATTCCCATATCAAAAACCCTAAGGCTTTTCCTCACATTAAGGAGGCCAGTCTCATAAAAACAATATACATTGACTCTTCATTCGCAAGACTTCTCTTATTGAATACCCTTTATACCTTATTAATTAAACAATAAACAACAAAATTTCTTCATTCGTTTTTTAATCAAACTTGCCTAAATTATCTTTAGTGCTCAAAATATAACACTTAAACCTAAAAACATTGAAATAATTAATCTTTAAATTTTTTCAAAGCCATACTTCATAGGGGATCTTATCTACAATTCTTCATGTATAGCCTTTATTAGATATATGACATGGACATGCCACGAATTTTGTTCAAAATTCTATAGAATGTTATACTAATTAATTATATTCATAACAATTTCTTAAAATTCTTTTCTCTTAGTAACTTCATTTTTTTAGGAGTTTTACGTTTATAGAAAAAAAATGAAAAAAAACCATTCTCATCACAAAAAGTTTCAAACAAATCATTCTCAAAATTTCTACCATGATCAATCGTAATAGATGAAATTATAAAGCCATTTTCATTTTGCATCCTTTTTGCAAATTGCACAAAAGATTTTAAACTCCCATCCTTACAAGTAAGAATTAAAACTCAAGAAAACCTACTAAAATCATCTATAATACATAAAAAAACAGATGATTTTCCACCTAGAATAGACACCCTAGTACGATAAGTCCATATGAACTAACTTTAAAAGTCTAAAAGATGCTACAACTTTCTTACTCTTGAAGGAACTTTTGGCTTGCATCCCCATCTAGCAGGCTCCACACATCTTCTCCTTTTCAAATTTAACCTTTTGGTAATGTAACCATAATGTTTCATTATTTAGGATGGAAATGAGTTCCATACTTGCATGCCCTAATCTCTTAGACCACATCCAAATATCTTCGCTCATAGAAACAAAGCACTTCATATAATGGATAGAGAAATCATTAGGATCAATAGTATAGATATTCCCTTCTCTTTTGTTAATAATGCAATGCTATTATTTAACATCCTAAAAATAATGCATGATTTACCTTCAAAACAAAATTTGAAATCCTTATCACAAAGTTAGTTTACACTAAGTAAGTTATACTTCAAACCATTAACTAAAAGCACATTAGCAATCATACTTACCAACTTATATAATGCCAATTTGTGGCATTATCTTCGAAGCTCACATACCCACCATCTTATTTTTTTAGAAAGATGAATTGGGATGCATCATTGGCTATATGCTTTGAACATCCACTATTAATGTGGTCTGAGTATTAAAGCCATCTGAGGGTATCTATAAGTTTTAATTAAAAAAATTCTTAAACTTCAATGCTAAAAATGCTAGAATATAGTAAAGTAAGTGCACTTATCGTTACATAGAATAACTAGTGTGAGACCAAATTATTAATCTATAAGGGATGTTACTACTAGAGAATTCCTATCCCTACTATCTAACAGACTCAGTGATTGATTGATTGATTGACTGATTAATGAAAATAAAAAAAAAGGCTTGATATCACCTTAACTATACATCTTTTAGGCATGATTTCATAATGATTATCCTAGGATTGAGAGGTAATTCCATGTGATTTTGGTGCAAATTTGATTACTTATGAGAAAGAAAAATGTATGAAAGCAATAAAGGATGATTTCCTTAAGCTTTGATCAAGTATGGGACTTGGTTGATCTCCCTAAAGGGCAAAAAGAAATTGAAAACTAACGTGTTTTCAAAATAAAATAAAAGGTTGACGGTAATATCAAAACATATAAAACATGTCTTGTAGTTATAAGATATACGTAATGATAAGGAACTGATTGTGAAGAAAATTTTTCACTTTTTATAAGGTTTGCTTTAATACATCTTATTTTAGATATAGTAGCTAATATGGATGGAAAATTACATCAATTGAATGTAAAGACTACTTTATTAAATGAAGAATTAAACTAAGAAATCTATATGAAACAACCAATATGTTTTATTGAGATAGGCCAAGAACATAACGTATGTCAATTTTTAAAATAAATTCATGGTTTAAAAAAATCTTAAAGATGATAGGACATTAATTTTCATAAAATAATCACTTTATATGATTTTAATATGATTGATGAAAAACATTTCATATACATTAGAAGTTCAAAAGATAAATTTATGGTTCTATCTTTATATGTGGATGACATTTTGATTTTTTATAGTGATTATGCATTTCTTAAGCAAATTAAAGATTGGTTGTCATCCAAATTAGAAATTAAAGATGTGGGGGAAGCTACATAAATTTTTATAGTAAAAATTTCAAGATATTATTGTTGCTTTCTAAAATTGTTTTTGTTAAAAGATACTTCAATAATTTCATAAGATCTAAAACCAATAGATAATCTTATTGCTAAAGGGGAAAGGGCCTAATAGGAAAAATTTTCTATTAAAGATTCAGAAATGGAAAAAAATAAAGAAATTTTCCTATTTTAGGGACATTGGAATTAAGTTGGAAGTCTCATTTATGCAATGATGTATATTAGATTTAATATTTGCTACACTATTGGAATAATGAAAACATATCAATCCAATTTCGGGAAAAAACATTGGAAAGTAGTAAAGAGAATAATAAGTTATCTAAAAGGTACAACTAATTATACATTTTGTTGTCAATGAAACTTTTAACATAAAAAAAAGGTTACATGGTTGTATGTTTAGGAGGAGATTTAGATGAAAGAAAATCTCACCTGAGTTTTCTTTTCTTACTAAGAATAAGGTAATATCAATAGAGGTATAATTTATAGGATTTTAGAGTATAATCTATTATGTTTCCACCTTTATTTTGATGCTAAATTTTCTAATTTCTGAGTATTATTGCTTAAATTCTAGGTTCAGGCCAAAGCATGGGAGTTTTATGCAAAAAGGATCATATGTGAGTGATTTTGCAAAAGAATAACATGTGTCTATAAAAGTATACGCACTGCCATTATTATAAACTTAGTAAAACAATAACCCATTACAATACTATTATAGAACAAACAATCACTGTTGAAGTCCAACGAAAGGCTCATGAATGACATAATTAATGTTTGACTTCAAGGGTTTTCTATTTCTTTATATGGATGTTCTGACAATGAATTCAAGGACAGATTGGACAATTGACCACTTTAAGCCACCAAAAACAGAATTAAGACATTAATAAATTTTTTACTACTTGTAGTTAGATTCTTAGCAAGAATTCATATTTATTTTAGGTTTTCCATTGCAGTATCTTTTTTAATTCATTGTAATAGACATTTAACATTACTCTTGAGAATTCTAATGACTAAATGAATTCCATTCAAAATTAAAGTTTAGTTTAAAGATTATTACAATGTATTTTAAATCTCAAATGTAATTGTATTCTTAACTCTTTGGTTTTTAATCAATAGATATTTGTTTCAGGCTTAATTCTTGATGTTTGTTGATTAATATATGTATCTAACTTGTTTATTAGTTAAGTTTAGGATAGTATATGATTTAATTGAGTTTTATTTTCTTTCTTGTGTGTTAATCTTTATTTTTTAGAGTGTTAAATAATTTGTTTTAAGCTAGGAGCCTAGAATAGTGTCATAGATAATTAAGGATCCAAAAAATCAACTTCAGTTATTAGCAAAGTCGATAAATAATGTAATTTCACAATTAATGACCAAACATTGGTTAATTATGAAGGTCACAATTCTAAAATACATACTTGACGATTAAAGATTTAAGTCTGTTACCTAAGTTCATTAAAAGAGTAAAAAATGAAATGAAGTCAATAGAGGTAAGAAATTGTCATAACCACTACTAGGTCCTATTTTAGTGAAGATAACCTAGATTAAGCCACATGATTGCAGTTGGCCACGTAAAAAATTAACTCAAATTAATATATCTTTCAAACCACAATTTAACAATTAGTTCGAAATCAAATTTTCGACAAGTATACCAGTCGAATCAAGTAATAAAGTTGAGTATATTTAAGACTCTCAAGCAAGTTTATATGATGTAGGTACAATTATCTAGAAAATACCAAATTAATTGATTAAAAATATGAAAAATACTAAACTATCTTACTATGCTTCAAACCTTGCAATTTTGAATTATAAAATGATTTCTAAAATACTAAAAATTATTAAAATTTGGAATTCAAGTAAGGATTAGGTGATTAAGGAATTAATTGAGATTTATAAAAAATTAAAGACTAGATTAGAGTTCCTTCACGAATTTAAGAAAAAGCTATGGTTAAGACTTTAGCCTTTTCTCCATTAAACATAGTTTAAAGTTTAGTTATGCTTTAAATCTAATCAATGGGCTTTAAGTTACAGAAGTTGATTTCTAGATTTGTAGTCTCAGATCTCTAACTCTCATAAAAAACCAAAGTTCGGTGATTTATTGATTGATTTTTGTTGTTTATTGATTTTTCCAATAACCTAAGTTTATTTCTCAAGTCTTAGATTATCTTTCAATTTAATCTTAAGTGATTAGTTCAAAATCAGAACTTTAATACCTTCAATAAACAAAATCAGACCTTAATACATCCTTTTCAAGCTCTCTTAAAACATTAAAACACCAATCCTAATCTAGAAAATGGATTTAACTACATATGATCATCAAAGCATACAAACACATGCATCTGAAGCCACATGCTATGATAGATATGAAAATACAACCTATAAAATAAAGTTTATAGGTTAAAAAATATCCAAGAAAGACTTTTGGATGTGTCTTGAACTTCTAAGTTGATCATAGACTTCAACAAAGCTCTATTTCATCCAAATCTTACAGAAAAATCAAAGGGCGTTCATAGATATGAGCATAAGCATAAGAGCTTTGATTAATCCAAAATATAGAGTAACAAAAGTGATAATATGAGTTTAGAAACTCCCTATGACGGTTTATAAATAAAGATATATCTCTTAGGAACTTTCTCCAGCAAGCAGCAACTCAAAATTCTTAATATAACTTGAAATAAAAGTGTTTGAAGCTAAGAATCTCTAAGAAAAACTAAAAGAGTAGGAAGAATAATTCTCTCTCTCTAGATTTCAGATCTGAATTCCTATTTTTTGATTCGTGTTTTGTTTTTGTTTTTTCTATTTTGATAGCTCCTACAGCCTTGCACTTGCACTTATAGATAAAAAGAGCACTCCCAAGCCGCAATTTTGAGGATTTGATGCTAAAATGTTTAACTAATTACAACTTGATATCTTGGGTACTATTTAACAACGACACCTTATTCATAAAATCTCCATATTTAAGCTCCATCTTGCAAAGTAAACATAATAATACATAAATTGAACATTTAAACCCTAAAACATGGTTAAATTAACATTAAATAACATAAAAAAATACTATAAATTTAACCCCTACCAATTCCTGCACACTTAATTGTCTGCTTGTCCTCAAGCAAACCAATCATTCAATTTTCTAAATTTCGTATATAATTATAGGAAAATTATTCTAAAACTAGCAACATCATTATTGAAAATGTTTTCTAAATAATTAAAAAATATTGACTCAATGAAATGTTATATAATCAGTTAATCATAACAATTTGCAAATGCATTTAAGTCATTTTATTATTTTTCAGTCTTCAAAGTAAATCACAAAAATAAATTCCAAATGTAAAAGACAAACATAATGAGTTTAATGCATTAACTTTCTAAATATTTTCACATTCTTTATCTAATAATTTATCAAATTAACTAATTAATTGAATATGTGAGCAACTTGATTGAGAAGTAACTCAATCTTTTAACGCGAAGGTAAACATTTTTTCGTGAACAACCCCCGGTTACTCAATTAAGTTACATCTAATCAATTAGCAATTAGTACCACTCATAACTTCAACCTTATAAATATATACATAGTGCTTTTTTTTCATTTTTTTTCCTTCTTTTTTTCTTTTTTTGTGTTTTTTAAATATACATATATATAAGATTAGAAATCAACGGAGCTATTTTTTCTCACTTTTTTAATTAACTAAGTTATTTATCTATTTATTTCTTCCAATGATAAAATTGTCTTAAAAGAAGTTAGAAAATTACTCACTAAGTTGCATTTTATATGAGAAATATCGTTATAATCATCAGGTATCTATTATCCAAATTATGGAATGAGTTAAAAGAATTTTGGTCATTAATAGTAAAAATTAATCGTATAACATTTAAAATTGTTAAAATAATTAAATTGAAAAGAAAACATGGACAATAATAAGCATCAAAATCGAAAAAAGTTTTCCACAAATTGTATACTAGTAAAATAAAATTGATAAATTGATATACTATTAGACAATAACTACTCAAATGTGCTCAAGATGTATGTCCTTCCTCCAAACTTAAATTGAACATTATCTCTAATGTTTATAATATCAACAAAGTAAGCTTAAAACGTGAGAGAAAGGAAACGAATACACTTGGATAAAGATATAATCGTGAAAGTACGCTATCGATGTAAATTGTATCATTTGAATATTAAAGACAAAAGCTCAAAGCACAAGAAACAAAAGAAACACACACAAGAAACAAAAACAAACACATTAAATTAAACCACACCAAAAGCATGAAAAAAGCATACTATTTTATTAAAAGCATATGAAATCCTGCTTCTATGGTTGGGTTGCTCCCAATAAGTGCTTCTTTAAGGTCTTTTAGCTGGAACTTATCTTTAGGGAATTTTCAACCTAAGCTTAGGTACAAAACCTAACTTCTCATCCTCATTCATTGCATAATGATAAACCAGTTTTAGAAGGGTTTCTATACCATTCAACAGGGTCATGAATTCATAAGTCTTAGCCTTGTCAAAGCATTTTGGAAAAATTTCTAAGTATTCAACTTCTACTTGTGAATTAAATGCTGAAATACCTATGAAATCTAAGAACTCATATGCTAACTTGGACTCTTCATCTACCTTATTTTCAAGAACCTGAAAATGATGTTCACTGTCAATAGTATCAAACTTTTGCTTAGCTAAAGTTGATCTAGACTCACCATTCTCCTTTGCTATCTCAATTAACTTAACATTATCAATTTACCTAATTGATTCTAAAATTTCT
>JAOXYD010006367.1:0-15395 GCA_028565735.1 Pinacopodium congolense | reverse complement strand
GAACCACCATCATTGATTATGGCCTAAGCCTTCCAAACCCTAGTAAAATATTCTTCTTCAACCTTATTGTTGTGCTCGATTGGTTAGGGTGACTTAATTTGTAACATAAATTTCAATTTGATTTTAAACCAATATTACAGGCAAGTGCACCTATCACAATAAGTAATATAGTGAAGTATTTGAAGATTTTGAGTATTGATCCCATGAGAAAGTTGACTAATATTTACAAACAAGTTCACCTATCTCAAACAATTAACCAAAATTTTGACATTTATTGATTTAAATTATGTTGTTTATTAATTTTTCTACTAACTAAGGTAGATTTATTGGACCCTAAATTATCTAAGAGTCTATTTTAGGTGGTTAGTCTAAAACAGATGATTATGCACTCAAGTAAATAAAGATTAGCACACACTCAAGTAATCTAGCCTTGGCTATTAAACAAATTAGTCATACATATTAATCAATAATACAAGCATGAAATACATATTTATTGATCAAAATACAAAGAGTTAAGAATAAAAATGAAATTAAATTTTATAATACATTAAAATGCATTTCCAACTATAACCTAATATCTAACCACAATGATCCACTCTTTGAATCCATGAAAAGAAAAATTGAATACCTATTGCAATAAATTGAAAGAAAAAAAAAAACCTAAAGTGTATAAAGCTCAAAAGTAAAACCTAAAGCGTATAAAGCTGAAAAGTCTTCAAAAGTTTGCTGTAAATCTTTGCAAAACTCTCTAATAAATGTTTAAATACATCTTACTTGGGTTTAGGGTGGTTTAGGGAGTGATTGGTCTAATTTTCCCTTGAAATCAACACTAAAACATTCCTCTAGAGAAATCAATAGCCCTTGAAATCAATGATCAATGGCATATTTTAAACCATGTGTTATTCTTCTATCTGCATAATAGTTTTAATGGTGGTTGCTTGCTCTACGACAATACCATTAAAGGATTGCATTGTTCTTCTGAGTTGACCATAACGATGGTGTAGATGCGACATTAATAACACTATTAAAGACTCATGATGATCTTTTGGAAAGATATCCACACCTTTTTTTGGACCAAAAACTCATCTTCTTTGACATGAATCTACATTTTAACTAAAAATACAAATAATTTAGACAATTTAATATCAAAATAAGGGTGAAAACTTATCCAATTTTCACTAAAATCCTATATACTATAATCCTATCACTTTTTACCACACTTGAATTGCTTCTTTTCCTTAAGCAACTTAAATACTTGATCAAATTTTTCTAAAAACTTTTCAAATGTCAAACATCATACTTTAATTCAAATCAATGTATCCAAGATAGCTAGTTCATCCTAATTCATTATTGATTATGCATTTGCAACTTTGGTCAAACCCTATAGTTAAGGTCATGTTTGGTAGGATGCCATTTCTTGTTTTTGTTTTATTGAACACAGAAACCTAGGGACAAAAACATGTTTTTCCCCCATTGTGAAAATATGTTTCCAAAACTGTAAAAAACAAAATCAAAACATAACTTGTACAGAACATAAGAACCCATCCCGTGAGCTACTTCTCTCCACAAGTGATCAGTAGCCACCCGACCAGTTACAGCTCCCTAGTGCCAGATCCAACCATAAGCAAAAGTAGAGCATTGTCCTCTCCGTCAGCCGTTGTCTTTCCACCTCCAGAGGAAGCCACACACCTGACAACGGCAGTGTCCATAGTCAGTTTGTAAAGTAGATCGACATCCTCCCCATCCACAGCGTCGATCTAGTGCTAGAGGAAGTCATTGATTTGACAGCGTCAACACCTCTAGATCCAGCCGAAAGAAGCCTCTTCCACTGCCTATAATGCCGAAAACTGAGACATTTTCCCCCAACCATTTTTCGCCACCTCCTGATCTGCGATCACCGATGAAGCCCACATCGTCCAACTAGGTACATAGCTCATCATCTGTAGTCCTTTGTTTGTTTGTTTGTTTGTTTTTTTTTTCCAGATGAGGTTCAGATGTGTGGCATGGTGGGATGTGGGTACATTGTTTTTTGTGTTGCGATGTGCTTATATATTATGTATTTGTAGGTTGCTTTATTTTGGAAATTTGGTTGTTTCCCTGTTGCTTCTGTGTGAGCTGTATTATGGCCAAAAGCTTACAATTTCTCGTTGCTCTGGAATTGGGTATGAGTTTAGGTAGACTTGGCTTTAGTACAATGTTGCAGTTTAAACAAGTTGTAATTTTAATCAATTTAATTCAAGACCAACCAAAGGTAAGTGCACCTGATCAACAAAGAGTATAAAATGGAGTAAGCACTAAATATCGTTCTCCATAGGAATCTGAGCATAATACTAGATTAGTTAATATAAGATTATCTACACAACTCTAAGATGATTGATTAAGAGGAACAAATAAGAAACAAAAAAAGATGAAAACACACAAGGTTCAATCTAAACATAAGCTAAAGGAAAGGAGTTTAACAATTAATAATTTGGTTAGGGATCGGATTGCAATGGATTTAAAAAATAAGAAACACATTTCATTGGACAGATTTAAGGCATACATCACAAATGCAAGACATAACTAATGGTCATGGAAATATCTTTTCTCACCTAGACTCAATTCATCTATCTTAGTTCAATAGACAAAGTGGAATAAAAGGCATTAATATCAAGACTCCTAGAATTAAGTTCGTTAATCTTAGGAACCCTTACAAAAGACCTTAGGGCTTGATCCACACCTAATTTCAATTGTGTTACCTAATTAATATTCCAAAAATTAAAAGCCTATGGTCAAGGTTTACTAATCATTTAAAAATCTCACTAAGATGGCCAATCATGCAAGATTAAATATTAAGCACTTTAATTAGGAAAAAATCCTCAAAACACACATTCAATCATAACCCCAACTTAGCAAGTTAAGCACACAACATAATCAATAAACTCAAGATTAAAGCAATAAAACACATGTTCATTAATGGAAAATAGGAGTTCATATAAAAGAGTGAAAAAAGAAAGAATTACAACTAAATCTTGGTCCAATCTAGTTGAAATATCCTTCTTCAAACCTCCTACAAGCTCTAGGGACTCCAATCTACTAGCAAATGCTAGATGAAACCAAAAAAAAAAAAAAAACCTAAGCTAAACCTAACTAAAACGGTGGAAAGTCACCTAAGGAATACTTCTCTACTCTCTGTCGCGACTTCCCCCGACTCTCTTTGGTTTGCTGACCCTTTCTTTTGCATTTCTTTTTGACTTTTATACTTGTTTGGATGATTCTTATGGCTTATCAAATGAAGTTGCATCGTTTTATTAATGTTTTGCGCGGGATTTAAAATGAAACGATGCGCACAAGAGCTTATACGACGGGTATCGATTGACCGATCTTCACCATTTGTTCGACTGATTCTTCCTTGCTATCTTCGTTCGGTCGGCCGAAACACTAATTGCGAATTATTTAGTCGATTGATGTAAGTTCAGTAGACTAACTTTCATTCGATCAACCGATCCTACCATTCAGTTGACCGACCTTCATTCGGTCAATCGATCCTTGTTATTTAGTTGACCGACGTATATGGAGCTTTAATCACCGAATGTATAAGTCCTCTTTATCCACCAAAACAAGCTCTAATTGAATCAAAATCTTCACTATTTGCTCTGATACGAATATAAACCTGAAATAAACACAAATAAATTTATATTGGTGTAATTCAAATGATAAGTGGGCAAAAATCATAACAAAATATACATTTAAAGGCAATGAAAATGTCCGTCAACATACAACTAAATATTGTGTATGTTCCTGCCTCTAATTGAGTTTTGATTTATTTAGAAACTTGTAATGTCTTGATTTTTTGGTTTTTTTAATGCTGCTACTCCATTTCTGTTTCTAGAATTGGTTATGAATTGGGTTGTTGTTACTCTATTGCTGAACACTAAATTGGTTATGAATTTGGGTTTCCCTTGATTTGGAGTTATGTTCTTTGTGTTGCTTTCAACTTGTAGTATGTGTTTTGTTTTTCCAGAACATGAAAAAATTCGATGGAGTGTGCAGTGTGGAATACAAAATAATGGCTATAATTATGAGTTAATTACTTGCATATAATTTTGTAATTATGGCAGATAATAGCAATATTAATACATCTAATGATTACGTTGAGATAAGTGATGAGAATGGAGTGTGGAGGGAGCAAATATAGATGTGTTTGATTGAACTAATGGTTGAGGAAGTAAGAAAAGGTAACAGAACGACCACAACATTTTATAGAAGTGGTTGGAAAAACATCAATACTGGTTTGAAAATGAAATTTAGCAAGGATTATGCTGACACATAGTTGAAAAATAAGTATAATGGTCTTAAGATGCGCATGAAAAATTTCAAGAATCTCATTGGAGAAATCGATAATGGATACAACACCATTATTGGTGAAGTGACTGCAGAAGATGAATGTTGGGAAAATCTTTCCAAGGTATATGAATGTGATTCTGTTTACAAACTTCGTACATTTTATTGGATGTCATTGAAAGGGATGTTTTGTTGCAGGTGCACAAAATGGCTCACAGGTTCAAAATAAGGGGCTACAAGGAATTTCAAGACTTATTTGTCATATATGAGGATACCACTACAACAAGGATGCACGTGAATTCATTAACCAAAACTCCCTCATTTAGTGATGATACAGCTCTTAAGCTTGATGAGGAGGAGAAGAAACCATCGAAATAGGGTGGAGGTTGAAGTTGATAGTTTAAGTTCGAGGAAAAGGAAATCACCGATGAACAAGAAGGGCAAGAAGAAGAGGACATCAATGCTTGAAGATTTTATGAAGTCAATAACAGACAATTCGAGAAAGAAGCTGGAACTATATGAGAAGAAGATGACTTGTTCAACTTCTTCAAATGGGGATAGTGGTGGTGGTAGAGAATGAGAGCTAAAGCAAAAGTGTGATGACATAATGCAAGTCCTGGATGTGTTAGATGGATTGCCAGTGGAGGAAATACAATATACTAGAGCCGTGAAGTATTTTCATGTGAATTCAGTGATGCAGAATGTCTTCATAAAAATTTTAGAATATAGGAAGCTGGTTTTCATTAAGTATATGTAGACGTTGAATTTTCCATCATGTATTTAAATTGAGAATTGATGGGTTATATTTGGCTTGTTTGCACTTTGGAACATATTTGGTTTTATATGTGTGTATGGTTTGGTTGTTGGATTTCATAAACATCATGAGTTTGTTATATCTCCATGTTTAGGAAGTTTGTTTGTTATGAATCAATGAATGGGATTGTTATGTGGTATAGTGCAAGGAATTGGTTTGATTTCATATGTTTGCAAGAATTATCATTTATGAATCGATTACAATGAAGTTTTGGTAAAAGAGTTAACCATATTTGTATCCAAAATCTTTTATCATTTTCTCAATTGAGTTTTATACCTTTGAAACTTTCTATTGAAATCCTATACCTATGCGAATTAATTAAAGGCCGTCCTTATAAGACTTAATTTAGAAAATTGTGAAATGTTTAGGATTTAATTGAAAAAATTATGAAAGGTTTAGGATTACAAATATTTTGAATAACCCTATTTGTAGTCCTAAACCTTTTACAAATTTTCTAAATAAATCCTAAATGTTTCACAATTTTCTCAATTAAGTCCTATAAGGACTGCCTTTGATTAATCTGCATAGATATAAGACTTTAATAGGAAGTTTTAAAGGTATATGAATCAATTGAGAAAATATTGAAAGGTTTAGGACTACAAATATGATTACCTCTTTGGTAAAACTATTGATTAATCACAATATGCTTCGATATTGTAGATAAATGGCATCGAATACAGATTATGCTCTTAATTAGGAAGAGGAAGTAGTTGGGTCAGCCATTGTAAATTATATGCCATCAGAATCTTATCATTTAAGAAAGCAGCCATGTTGAACTTCAGCACTTATTGGACATGATTGGGTGCTGGAGCTCCTAAATAGTATCCCTGTAAGAATTTAGGAGAATTTAAGATTGTCTAAGTTGATTTTTATGGATCTGTGTACATAGTTGACAAATAATGGTGGATTGCATCCTACAAAGAATGTGACTATGGAAGAATAAGTAGTAATATTCTTAATGACGATCAGTCATAGTCACATAACAAGACTTAATGTCGAGCGTTTCCAACATTCTACTTAAACAATCTAACAGCATTTCGAACACGTCTTACATGCAGTGAATAGAGTGGCATGAAAATTCATTCAGCCACCATCATTTAACATAATACCTTTTGAGATTGAAACTGATCCCAAATACTCTCCTTATTTCAAAGTATACTTATACTTGTTGTTGTCATTAAAACTTGTTATTCACAGTAAATTTATATCACATAAAAATTCTTCCATTTTATAGGATTGTGTTAGAGCCATAGATGGGATGCATATCTATGCAAGTGTTCCCTTGAGAAGCAAATATCATATAGGGCAAAAAGAGTTGAACCAATAATGAATATCATGTGTTATTGCTTGTTTGACAAGTGTTTCACTTATGTATTGCTAGGATGGGAGGGTACAACCAATGACTCCCAAATTCGTTACGAAGCAATCACAAATCCAAATTACCAATTTTTAGTTGCAAGGTATTACATATATTAATTTTATGGTTAGTTCTTTCAATTTATGTAATGTGTACTATATTAATATTATTTCTGTTAATATGTTTATATAAGTTCTATGTGGTCGACTTTGGACACGTTATCAAGTAAGGGTTTCTTTCACTGTATCGTGGTGAAAGATATCATTAACAAGTTTTTGAACGAGGACGATCATCAGGTCATGAAGAGTTATTTAACTACAAGAATTCATCACTTAAAAGCATTATCGAGCAATGTTTTGGCATTTTGAAAACAAGATTTCCTATTTTGTCCAACATGCCTAAATACAACATAAGCAAGCAAAAATTCATTATCATGGCTTGTTGTGTTCTTCATAATTTTATTAGGATACATAGTCAGGAAGATGAATTATTTGATTTTCTACCAGGAAATGTCTACGAACACCACACAACTGAAGATGAAGGTACAAGTGAACAAGTCGAGTATAGTTCAACCCCTGCACAATCACGGGCTATGTCAAAATTTTGTGAGATGCAATTGCTAGACAAATGTGGACTGATTATCTTCGCTGACATTCTTAGGGATCAACGTGATATTTATGTATCTTGATGTATTTAGACCTTCATTAAACTATGTAACTTATTGTACAAGTAACGTGATGTATATGTAACTACGTAACTCATGGTTTTGTGAATTCATTAAACTATTCTTATTTGATGCATATTACAATTGATTATTGTATTTAACTTCATAAATGACAAACTTGGATTAATGTTAATTATGTCTAATTGATTAATGTATGGTAATCAAACTGAATGTATTTTATAATGCACATATAATGCATTAATATAATCGATGTAATTTTTAGTAAATTCATGAAATATTTTATTAATGTAAATTTCCAAAATTTTTATGTACTATCACTATAAATGCCAATTATTAATATTTTATTTATTTAATCTTAATAAATATTATTACTAATGTAACTCTGATTATTTTTTTACTATAAAATATTATGTAAAATATTAATCATTTTCAGTTATTACAATATTATTTTTATTCTCTTTATAAATAATAAAGATTTTACTAATGTAAAATTGATAAATTTTTATTGACTATAAAATGTTATAGAAAAAGCTATCGGCAAATTATTCATCTTTCCGTTAATAATCTTTATATTAATTAAAGATTTTCCTCATGCATTTGAAGTTTTATGGTCTAATATAAGTTGTTATGAGAACCATTGCATTTCACCTATTAATATTTTTTTACATAATCTTTATAATCATTACATATTTTCGTAATGTAAATCTGGAAATTTTGGGTCTAGTGTAAATTAACATTACTTTTTTTTTATATAATAGTTAACATATTTGACAAGGTAATATTATACATACTAACATAGTACACAAAATTAACAACTAAAAATAGAAATAGGAAACAACAATATAAAATAGTACACAAAAACCAAAAACAGCAATCAAAACCAAAAATTGAAAACTAAACAAAAACCAAAAACCAAAAACAGAATTGGTACCAAACGAGCCCCAAGGTAACCATTATGCATCATATGTCATTTCAAGAAAATCATATGAAAATCATGCAAATCATCCTAAGGTAATTTAATGGTATGTGCATTTTATGCTCCATCGTCCCTCAACCATATTCATTTTTCAATTTCTTTGGACAAGTACATATTATGCTCCATCTTATTTTAGTAAATGCATTTTATGCTCCATCTTTTCTTTTTCATATACTTTTATCCTTTTACTCAATTTTAACTCAAACAAATCAATTTCAAATATTTCAAAATTTTAAATTTTTTCTCGATTTTTAAAAACTTGAACCCCTTATTCAAATTTACAAAAAAATCATATGAAATTTCATCAAAATTGTATAGGAACGCATAATGTATCAATGCTATAATTCATTCCAAAGTAAAACAAATTCATAATTAATCATCAATTAGTCAATCCCAACTATACTAGCTACATCAATCAAATTCAAAGCACATTATTTAACATTTAATTAACCATTTCAAAAAAATTTATGAAATATTAAATGAATTACTATTTGGATTCACAATAATATTAAGTGTAATAGAAATTGGTTCCTAATTCCCTCTCCCACAATTAATATCAACATTGTCCCCAATGTTCAGCAATATCAAAATCACACAATATGAGAGATATGGGAGCATAAGACGAAATGTAACATAAATGAGTACAAATACAATGTACAATCTTAAAAATTCTCCTTTAACTACTAGGCCCTGAATTTTTAGATCTCATACGGTCCAATATCTAATCGATCTAATGTTACATGTGCTTCATATTTTTCTATGTATAGTCTATCCTACTCTCTTTCCTTAAAAGAATCTAAGTAAGGCACTCATAGGTGGCTGAGAAGATATGGATGTAAGGCGGACAATTATTGGTGAGGCCTATGAGCTACGTGTTGTAGGCTCAAGGGTGTCTCAGTCGAGGTCCCCTCCTCAGTATTATCCTCATCATGGGTAGGTCTCAGGGTTATGAGGTCCTAGAATCTCATATTAGTACTTAGCTAGTCCATATGAATATTGTTTTGCTGTCATCAAGCTTTACTGTACTTCTGCAACTTAAGTATGGAGAACATGATGATAAATGCACCAGGTAGATGGATTGGGGCCTTGACTCAAAACTCACTCCAAGGTCCTTAAATATCTTATTGAGGAGGCATAAGAAGAAAAATTTCTTATTCAGAAGTTGAATCTGAACAATGTTGCACATATGCGGGATGATGAACCCTACCAGTCTAATGTTTGTTAAGATCCCTAATTCATGAAGCATCCTATAGAGTGTGCATGTATCCTGAAATCTAAAATCATTTAAATTTCTTACTGTTGACATGATTTTGGCACTCAAAATAGCCACTATAATCCTCTCTCTCACGCCTAGCTGATAAGATGGGATTGATCTAAAACTGGTAGCTCATTCTAATCCTAAAACAATTTGAGTAGTGCAAATAGAAATTTGGGGTTGAAATTGACTGAATGCTCATGAATTGTGTCCTTTTGCTACTTGTATACATTACCCTTATCTAGCATCCTTAACATCATTGATTAAATATCATAAGTGACAAGAATATGGGTACCTTTAACAAAATATCATATCTTAATAATGTTATCGTCCTCCTATTCAGTGTTTACGTAAAACTCATGAACTAGATCGAGGTAGTATGACCTATCTAAACTCAACACTAACTCTTATCCTAGTGCCAAAAATGCTCTAACTGTGTTGAATTTTACTTCATAGTGGGTGCTATTGATATCTCCATGTTGATGTCATTCTTGTTGTAGGCCACGTACCACTTAACATGCTCCCAAGTAGTGAATTTTAAATCATTGAATGCTGGGTGCTGCCCTGAATTGGAGGTTAATAAGGATCACGAGGCCATCAAACTAGAAATAATGGAAAAATGAGATTAGATAGCTGTTAGAATATTCTATTTTCTCATGGTAACATTCCTTTACTGTCACTAGAATATTCTCCACGTCGTCAAAATATTTCTTTCATTAGCGACAATATTAGTGGCTAAAAATGATGCTAAATTGTAGATTAGGACTTGAAGAGTTCAATGATATAAGAATTTCAATTAGAAGTTGGATACATTGTATCGAAAAAGGAAAGAAAAGGTATGGTGATGATGTGTAGTGGGGAAGTTGATGAAGAAGGAAAAAACTACAAAAAAACAAGTCAATCTTTTGTCTCTCTTTTGAGGTAAAATATCTCAAAAGAGGAATTTTTTGGCAAACAAAGGGGAGAATAAAAGGATTGTAGAGGTTTTTCAAAAGAATGGAAGTAAAAGAGGGGAGAAAAAGAAAATAAAAGGATTATGTTTCATTTCAAAATGGCACCATTTATGAACAAGATGCAAGCTTTAACGATGGTTATATAGAGTATAATGACATCATTAAAAGGATATCATTAATGTCCTTTATTTGCATTTCAATGACGGTTTCATCTGATTATAATGACAAAGTTATAAGAGATAGTTGATGATTTTTCCCAAGGTTTTATTTATGTTTTCAACTACCAAATTACCAATAATTTTTTCCTAATTCATAAACCATCCAAAAGCAGATGATTGTACCCTAAATTGCTTAAATATGCTAAAACTAGAATGATATAAATATAAGAAGTAAGAAAGTTTAATTTATATGATTATGATATATTGAGGAGTGAAAAGCTCTCAATTCTTCTACACTTGTACTTCACTTCCCATGGCTAAAGTTACTCTTCCTCACCAACTTTTTCAAATACTCTACCTTTTCTTTTGTCTTGTTCTTTAACTTTTGCCTGGCCTACTTTTATCTTACCCTAATTCTTTTTTTGCTCCCAACTTTCTTGGCTTCATCCTACCATTGTTTCCCTAAGTTGCATCTGCTTCACCTACACACTACTCCCTTTGCCTCACCCTCACAAGCTTAAGCCTTTTCCTTTCTTTCTTTCTTATTCTATACTCCAAACTAGTTCCTCTATTTACCTCACCCTTATAAGCTTTAACATTTTCCTCTCTCTTATGCTCATTTTGTCCTCTGAACTAGTTCTTTCTTAAACTCTTTTTTTCATTGTTTTTAGTGACTGCTTTTCAAATTTTCTTATCATCTTCTTTCTCACTTTCTTTTTTCAATGCTCCTCCTATAATGCATCATGGAATCTTTCCTTCTTAAAAATCCTCCCCTTCCCCTTCATGTACCTCTAATTTTACCCCTAACCCCCTGACTTACAAGCTTTTAGATATTCAAAGGAAGTTAAGGTTGTATCCAACATCACTATAAGGAAAACATGGCAATAGTTGATTGAAGACCAATGTTAAAATGACTCCGTCCTCTCCTACTTCCCTCTATAGATGGAAAATGGCTTGCCTAGAGTTGTCCCACTGATTGAAGTTCTAAAGAAAAGGGTTAAAACATGGTCTACATGCATGATACTATTCTTTGCCTGCAAAACAGTAACTTATATGGAAATGAAATATTAAGTAGCTAAACATTGGAACAAGTAGGGGATAGAAGAAGTCCTACTAGAAGGTAGTGATCTTTATCTCTTCAAGTTCAGCTTTGAGAACAGCATGAAGCAAGTTAGAGTTATAGGTCCACGGCACATCTAAAACATACCTATTCTCTTACAACAATGGAAAACAATAATGAAATTGGATTAGTGAACATACCACTTTGGATTTAAATTATGAATGTGCCCTTAGAGTACTCCTCGGATCTTGTTTTAAGCTATCTAAATAGCTTTATGGGGAAGCCTTTATTTATTAAACATATCACAACCTCACTCAAGAGATTAAGTCTTGCCATAATTTGTGTGGAAATCCTTTATGGACTTCCTTCACTATATTCTATACCAATTATGAAGCAAAATGCTAAGATGGAGTTGGAGGAGGAAGAATTAAGGATCAATTACTAATAGAGACCATCTTGAACACCATAATCAAAGGGGTTAAAGGAAATGGGAAGGGGATTTTAAACTAAGGAGCATAAAGAGACAATGTAACTAAAGAGCTAAAACTAAGCTAGCAAAATGGAGTCATGCCTAGAGTGTAAGTCTCTTACACTAGGCACAAGAATACCTCAAAATTCACCAAATTCAAATGCCTCCATTGAATTTTTTAGCCCATTGCATCTTCTATTCAAATGTAGGAGGATGGTAACAACAATTAAGGGCAAAATCCAACCAAAGAATTGGATAAGCAAGAAGTTAACAGGATTTCCATAATGCTAAATAGGAATTGAGCCCAAGTATGGATGGCACACCCCAACAAATCTCCCCATCACAAATAATGCCTAGCACAATGCTAGAGGGATATACTAAATTGAAGATATTATTCCTCCTTCATAGGAGAGTTATACTAATAAGCAAGGGCAGACTCTGAACTTATTATTCCTCCTTCATAGGAGAGTTATACTAATAAGCAACGGCAGACTCTAACCAAAGAGTTAGATAAATTGAAGGGTAGCATGATAGATCTTAGCTCTGGACAAGACTTGTAACCAAGTATGAAGGATGACCTTTCACAGGAGCATATAATTCAATCAAGTGTACCATAAGTAAAATTGAAAGACAGAGGTTACAATATGTCCAATATTATGTAGGAGGAGGAATTCCATCCTTAAATAAGAAGGAGATCCAATATTAAAAGGGGTAAGACCTCTTCTACTAATATTATCTAGTTATATTAATGGTTGTTTGGAACGAGAGGGTAATTAAGTGCTAAAAAAAGAAGCAAGTTATGGATGATGATCTTAGAACAATAAAGACTTAGCTAGTAGTAATTTTCATAACTAAATTGAAAGATGTTAGGAATAAGTTGCCATGTTTCTTAAGTAGAGGATGGAAGCTAATTATTAACCATCAGCATCACTATAATGGTAGAAATCTCCTAGCAATCAACCTAGAACATGTTGCAATATCCTTTATGTCACCTTTGGATCAATACATTAACATTGAGGTTGTTTATTGTCCAAACAAACAAAGGTATGCATTACTATTATTTATGCTTCTAACATTACTTTTCAAAGGAATTTTTTATCAATGAAACTTATTAACTAGGGAAGGATATAGATTGTGTTTGGGTAGCGGTAGTTTATTTCAATTACATAATTTTTATTAATGATTCTAAATCCCCTTCTCCTACTAATGATGGCTGTAACTAATTTCCAACATGCATATCAAAAACTGGAATCACAGACCTTAAAAATTAGGGATAATTTTACACATGGTCAATCAAACAACAAGGTAGTGACCTTATCAAAAGGAAACTCCATAAAGTTATGGTGAACCACCTTTGGCTTTCTTCTTTCTAGTTATTAACAACTAAGTATGCTAATCCACTCAACTTGGATCACTGTTATGGAGATACACAATTTATCCACTTTAACTCCAAGGAACTCCCCTTGAGGTTCTTTAAATTTCTTAAAAAGCTACCTGGGTTTAATGAGAATATATGGATTGCTTTAAACTAGATGTAAATGGATATGACTAATATAAATTGGAAAGAAGAATTGCTAAGGTAGATTACTCAATGAGTGAAAAATTAAATAGACACTCAACATCATGAAGACTCAAGACTCCCTTGAAGCTTTATAAATGGAGCTTTATAAGGACCCCCTAAATGGGTGAAAGAAGGCTTTATCATACTTAGTTACATGCCTACTCTAGATTAGAAAAATTATATTACGAAGAAAAAGGAAAAAGTCAATTGGCTTAAGGATGGTGATCAAAGCACTACATTTTATCATAAGGTGTTATTTTGTAAAGAAGAAACTTAAACAAAATTACACAACTTACTAATGTAGTTGGAGAAAAAGTTTAGAACTAGCAGGAGATAAAAATGGAGGTGCTATCATGTTTTAAAGAGTTCCTAGGCTTAAGGGATGGACATTCCCCCATAGAACACTCAATCTAGAGATACATATTAAAGGTCATGAATGAATCTTAGCGGGAATTTATATTTCTAAAGTCACTCATTCCTTAAAAACCTCTTTAACCATATGGATTAAATGCCAATTTTTTCCAAACTACATGGCCTTTGATTACTTGCCAAGTTATTACAACAACTACTCAAGAATTATTTAAAACTGGCAAGCTACTAAAGGAATTTAATAAAACCTATTCAAAGACAAAGTTATTAATATTTATGTTAGCTCAAGAGCTATTAAAAGACTATGGAAGGAAGAAAGAAGCTAGAAATTATGCCATTAAGATACATTTCCATAAAGCTTATGACTCAATTAGGTGGGAATTTATTGAGGGGATGTTGAAAGCTTTTGGTTTTCTAGATATGATCAGTAAGTGGCTCATAGAATGCTTAACTTCTAACTCTTTTAGTGTCATTATCAATGAAGAGCATACACAAACATTCAAAGGGACTAAAACCATAAGTCAAAGAGATTCCATATCACCTTATCTGTTCACCCTTTATATAATAGTGCTAATTGATATCATAAGAATGCAAATAGCTTATACTATATTCAAATAGCAAAGAAAATGTAAGAAACTAGCTTTTATAAATGAACTTTTTCTATTTTGTGAAACTGATAAGGAGTCCATCAATCTACTTGTGGATTCCTTCACTTGTTTAGTAAGTTATCAGGCCTTAGAATTATAATAGGTCTTAAAGTATACATATTTTAAGAATGATTTAATCCTTTGTTAAATTGATTTTAAGGGAAATTGCATGTGAATTATGTGTTTATTGAGTTAAAACCTTTTAATGTGATGTTGCTTAGAAATTTCTATGTTTGCATACGTTTTTTTAGGAATTTGGTGGACATTTTAACAAGCTATTGGAACTAAAAGAGATGTGTAATCACTTTGGAGACTTGACGCATCATGTTATGATGCTCCACACCAAGTTCCAAGGTTATTTGACAAGCCATAAGGAGTGAACAAAGGAAGGAGCAAGACAAACTCAATTGATATCTAGATTTGATATAGCTAACTTGGGGAAGGTATTAAATACAATTCTAGAGACCTAAATGGTATGAAATTTTATAGGATATTAGAACAACATGCGAAGCTACATACAAAATTCTATTGCAATTGAATGAAAAATGAAGAAGATATTGTGCAACTACCAAATGGTACAAAGTGTAGAATTCATCATGATTTTGTCCAATGTAAATCACGGGCATGATGTTGCCCATGACTAGCACACCCTTCACATCCATAGATGATTATTTTCTAGGTTTTTGGGTGGGATCAGTAGATCGAATGGTGAACAAAGATCAACCAAATGCTAATGGCCAAAAAATGACACATAAAATCAGAATTCGA
>JAOXYD010006356.1:0-15395 GCA_028565735.1 Pinacopodium congolense | reverse complement strand
TTCTGTATTTTATTTATTGAAGATTTAAATGAACTAATTTTAGGTTGGCCACTTAAGATTAGTTTTAAAGACAAGTTATGTATGAGAAATCATCTTAAATTATTAGAAAAATCAATAAGCCACATGAATTAATCCTTGCATGACCAAACTTGGATCTTTTTGTGAAAAAAATCTGAGATTAATTTTTCAGAACTCATCTTCTTGAAATTAAAGCCCATTAACTGGATTTAAAGCATAACCATACTATAGACAAGATTAAATGGAGAAAAAGAAAGGTCTTAACCATAGCTTTGTTTTGATTTTATGAAGGAAATTTAATCAGACCTTAAATGTGTTTAGAGCTCAAAGACATCATCACTCATCTAAGCCTTAGCTAATTTACACATTTGGTAATTTTCAGAATTTTTTAGAAGCAATTAAAAATCATTTTTGAAGTGATTAAGTCAAGTTAGTCAAGTTTTAGCAATTTTTAGATTTTGAATCAAATTGTTTGGATTTTTCCTAAATAACTGTAATCTGATCGACCTAGTAATCAAGCCATCTTTTCCCTATGGGATCGATATCCAGAGTCTTAAATTTTACTCCATTATATTACTTTTGCGATAGGTGCACTTGCCTTTATTTCTTTGGTTTTCAAAGTAAAATCGTTTCAAAATCATTCAAAGTTTTAAAGTCACCTAACCAACGCAACAAGTTTTTTTACACCATTGCTGGGGACATGTCAGCCTTAATATTAGAAAAATTAGTGTCAATTACTTTAGTATTTATAAAATTATGTTTTTATAAATTTTCTGAATTTTTTGCATTTGTTTCCTATTTATTGTGTTTTGTGTGCTTTTTTCCCTTTTGCTTAGTTTGTTCATTTTCTTTTATTTAGTATTTTATTTGAATTTGTATGCATATTTAGGGATGCAATCCCAAGTCAGTAGACTTCGATCTAGAACTTGAGCACACGTTGAGAAAGAAAAAGAAAGAAGCTCATGCAATCTCATCAAATCTATTAAAAGTAGGAACATCGAGTGACACTGAATTCGAAACTATAAAAATGGACCCTGAGGAACATGTAGTTATAAGTCCCCAAGTAGAAAATAAGGAACCAACCATGATGGACTTAGCTTTAGGGAACTGAGGTAGACTTATGGCTAGCATTGTGCGGCTTAGAGTCAATGCAAATAATTTTGAAATCCTGCATAACATCATTTCAATGGTTAGGTCCTCGCAATTTGGAGGTTTAGCTTTAGAAAATCCTAATGAAAACCTTCAAAAGTTTCATGATATTTGTGATCTTTTTAAAAGCAATAGGGTCTCTGATGATACAATTAGGTTTAGACTTTTCCCTCTATCTATTAGGGATAAGGCGAAAGCTTGGTTGTCAACACTTCAACCTGGTTCCATTACTATATGGGACGAATTGATGAAATTATTCCTTGTTAAACTTTTTCCACTTTCTAAGATAGAAAAAATGAAAACTGAGATTAGTTTGTTCATGCAATATGAGAATGAGAGTCTATATGAGGCATGGGAATAGTTTAAAGAGATGCTTGTAAAGTTTACAAGTCAAGGAATTAATATGTGACAATAAGTTGATATCTTTTACACTGGATTGACACTTCAACTCGTAGCACCGTTGATGCTGTAGCTAGAGGCAATCTAATTCGCAAGACTGCAACCAGAGCCTAAAATCTGATTGAGAATATGACTAAAAATAGTTTTCAGTACAATTCCGAATGCCATCTAAAGAAACCACATGGTGTTCATGAAATCAATGATACAGTAGCTCTTGCAGCTCAACTGGAAGTACTGAACAAGAAACTTAATAGTTTAATGACGAGTACTAGTAATAGTTCTCATAAGATGGAGTTTGAAAATTGTGGTAGTGCTTCCCATTCAACATTATAGTGTTAAAAAGGAAGTCTTTTTCCCTGAGAACCAGACTAAGTCCAATTTGTTAATAATTTCAATAGGTAAAGAGGAAACCCTTTTTCAAACACTTATAATCCTTGTTGGAGGAACCATCCTAATTTTTCATGGATTAATAGTCAAAACTACTTATAACCACCTCAGCAAACTCAAGCTAATCCTCAAAGAATGAACCAACCTCCACCTGGCTTTAGAACCAACCAACCAACTTCAAAGAGAAGCACCCAATTTTGAAGAAATTGTTCTTATGTATATCCAATCCAATGAGACTAGAATTCAAAATCATGAAGCATTAATTAAGAATTTGGAGACTAAAGTTAGACAAATTGCTCAACTTTTGCAAGAAAGGCTATCCGATAAGCTCACTAGCACAACCGAAGCCAATCCAAGAGAGCATGCAAAAGCAATTACTTTAAGAAGTGGAAAGGAGGTTGAGAATGAAAGGAAGAAAGAAGAAGAGAGGGGTAAGAAAGTAATTATAGAGAGTGAAGAAGAAAAAGAAGAAGAAGAACATGATATAATAGAGAGAGAAAGAGTTAAGGAATAAGGGAAGAAGAAAGAGAAGGATGACGAGTATGCAACTTCAGATAAGCCACCTTGGTTATTCGTTGATCCAAATGTATAACCTTACAAGCCTGGGATACCATATCCTCAAAGATTGAAGAATACACACTTAGACAGGCAATTTGGGAAATTTTTGGAAATGTTTAAGAAGTTGCTTATCAATATCCCATTTGCTAAGGCAATTTCAAAAATGCCTTCTTATGCTAAGTTTATGAAGGAAATACTTTCTAAGAAGAGAAGGTTAGAGGAGTATGAGATAGTTAATCTTAATGAAGAATGTTCTACTATCTTGTTGAAGAAGTTACTTCCAAAACTCAAGGATCCTGGTAGCTTTACCATTCTTTATACAATTGGTAGCTTACAAATTGATAGGGCTTTGATGGATCTTAGAGAAAGAATTAATTTAGTGCCCTTATTAATTTTCAAAAAGTTTGGATTATAGGAGCCTAAACCCATTATGGTCTCATTGAAATTGGCTGACAGATCAGTAACCTATTCAAAGTTTTGGTTAAGGTCGATAAGTTTATATTCTCCGTTGATTTTCTTGTCTTGGATATGGAGGAAGTCAATAAAGTGCCTATCATTTTAGGATGACCATTTATAGCTACTACTAGGGCACAAATCGATGTACATGGTGGAAAGCTCATTCTCAGGCTTCAAGATGAAGAGATTGAGTTCAATGTTTTTTGAGTAATGAAGCATCCATCCACCCTGCATTCATGTAAATTCATTGGAGTTCATTCTACTTCGATCAATCCATTTGAATATCTTTATTCAGCTTCATTGCATAAGGCTTTGATTCGTTCAAATGTAGAAGAAGATAAAGGAGAGGAAGTCAAGGAAGCATTAAAGGACTTAGAAGTTCAAAAGAGTCTTCTAACTAGATATTATCTAAAAGGTTTGAGCCTTTGGATAGACCAATTTAAACACTTCCAAAGCCATCAATTGAAGAGCCTCTAACTCTTAAACTAAAGCCTCTCCCTTCAAATTTGAAGTATGCATTTTTTATACCTCCATCTTAATTACTTGTTATCATTTCATCATCATTAAGTAATACGATAGAGGAGAGATTATTGAGAGTTCTTAGAGAGCATAAAAAACTTATAAGATGGACCTTAGCAGATATTAAAGGATTAAGTCCTTATATTTGTACTCTTCGAATATTCATTAAAAAAGGAAGTGAACCTTTGGTCCAACCTCAGTGTAGACTAAATCCGAACATGAAAGAATTGGTAAAGAATGAAGTAGTCAAGCTCCTTGATACTGGTATTATTTACCCCATTTCTAACTTTACATGGGTTAGTCCTATTCAAGTAGTACCAAAGAAAGGAGGATCTACTATCATGAAGAATGGACAAAAAGAATTAATTTCCATAAGGAAGGTAACTGGTTGGTGTATGTTCATTGATTATCGTAAATTAAATGATGCCACAAGAAAGGATCATTTTCCTTTACCCTTCATTAATCAAGTCATAAAGAGCTTATTTGGGTATAGCTTTCATTATGATTTATATGGATACAATGTTTACTTTCAAATTCCTGTTGCTCTTGAGGACAAAGAAAAGATGACATTTACATGTCCATATGGCACCTTTGCATATCGACGCATGCCTTTTGGCTTATGTAACTCCCCTGTTACTTTTCAATGTTGTATAATAGCAATTTTTACATATACGATTGAGTCATGCATTGAAGTATTCATGGATGATTTTTCTGTATTTGGTACATCCTTTGATACATTTTTGGAGCATCTAGAGAAGGTGCTACATAGATGTGAAGAAACCAACTTGGTTTTGAATTGGAAAAAATGTCATTTCATGTGCAAGGGTGTATAGTGTTGGGTCATAAAATTTCAAGTAAGGGCATTAAAGTAGATCCAACAAAGGTAGAAGTTATTACCCAGCTACACCCACCAAATTCAGTTAGAGCAATTTGGAGTTTTCTTAGACCTGCTACATTCTATAGACATTTTATTAAGGGTTTTTCTAAGATAGCAAAGCCCCTTACTGAAGTTTTGACTAAGGATGCAATCTTTAACTTTGATGATAAATGTATTATTCTTTTTAGTTCTTAAAGGAAAAGCTTACGAGTGCACCTATTTTGTTATCACCTGATTGGTCTCTTTCTTTTAAGTTAATGTGTGATGCGAGTGGCTTTGAAGTTGGTGCAATACTTGGGTAAAGGCATGGAAAGCTTTTCCATCCAAATTATTATGCAAGTCACACTTCGAATGATGCTTAAAATAATTACAGCACCAATAAGAAGGAGATATTAACTGTGATGTTTGCAATTGATAAGTTTTAGTCCTATTTAGTTCTTTCAAAGGTGATAGTCTATACGAACCATTCTACATTGAAGTACCTAATGAACAAGCCAGATGCTAAGCCATGATTGATTCGATGGGTTCTCTTATTACAGGAGTTTGACATCAAAATCTGAGATAAGAAAAGTAAAGAAAATGTTTTGGTGGATCACTTATCTCGTCTTAATGAGGGAGTAATGGATAAAGGACAAAACCAAGATATAAAGGAGGTGTTTACTAAAGAACATTTACTAGCCATGCTTACTTTACCATGGTATGTGGATAAAGTGAATTACTTGGCTGGTAATGTTATCCCTCCTAGTTTTTCGTAACAATAGAAGAAGAAGTTCTTTTGTGAAGTTAAGCAGTATCTTTGGTATAACTATTTTCTTTACAAGATATGTGCCGATGCAATAATTCGAAGATGTGTTCCTACAAAAGAAATGTCTTAAATTTTAAGTCATTGTCATTCAAAGGAGACTGGAGGACACTTTGACCCTATTAGGACTGCACACAAGGTGCTTAGGTGTGGTTTTTATTGGCCTACTATATTTAATGACATATTTCATTATGTGAAGTCTTGTGATAGTTGTCAAAGGGTTGGCAATATTTCTAGGAGACATCAGATGACACTAATCAACATTTTGGTTTGTGAAATATTTGATGTTTGGGGTATTGATTTCATAGGTCCATTCCCTTCTTCATACTCTAACCAATACATCTTAGTGGCTATTAATTATATGAGTAAATGGGTTGAAGCAATTGCACTTATAACCAATGAAGCATGAGATGTAGTTCGTTTTCTCAAGAAGAAAATATTCACTCAATTTGGGACACCTAGAGCCATTATAAGTGATGGGGGAACACATTTCTGTAACAAGCAATTTGAATCCCTTTTATCCATAAGGTTGCTACACCTTACCATCCTCGAACTAGAGGTCAAGTTAAAATATCCAATCGAGAAATCAAGAGAATTTTGGAAAAGACTGTTAGTTATTCAAGAAAATATTGGTCAATGAAGTTGGATGATGCACTGTGGGCATATTGAACTACATATAAGACGCCTATTGGTATGTCTCCATATAAGTTGGTATATGATAACGCTTGTCATTTGCCTGTTGAGTTAGAACATCGTGCTTATTAGGTTATCAGTTTTTTGAATTTTGACTCAAAGAAGGCTAGAGAGGAAAGGCTTTTGCAATTGAATGAGTTAGTTGAGTTTTGTCTTAAAGCTTATGATAACTCTAAGTTGTCTAAGGAAAGAATTAAGCGATGGCATGATAAGCATATCATTAAAAAATACTTCAAAGTTGGTGATAAGGTCTTGGTTTATATTAGAGATTGAAGTTGCTTCCAGGCAAGCTAATGTCAAGATGGACGGGCCCCTATGATGTCACCAAAATTTATCCTTTTGGAACAATTAAAGTTACCAGTGGTCACTCATCTTTCAAGGTTAATGGGCAAAAAGTGAAGTTGTATGTCCCTAGTTCAGTTGAGGAGTCTTCTGAGGCTCTTTCCCTGTTTAATCCTTATTGAACTAGGAGTTATCCTCATTAGGTAGTTAATTGAGTGTGATTTTATTTTCTTTTGTATGTTAGGTCTGATTGCTTTTTTGGTGTCCCTGCCTAAATATGAGCAATTAATATCATATTTCCTCTCTCTCTTATTGTCAATATTAAAAAGAGTATAGGTAAGTATTAGAAGGAGAAATGACAAGTGAAGGAGATTTAAGCATGATTCAAATGTCATTATTCAAATTTAAATGAAATACAATATCCAACATCAAATATACAAAATAATATCGTAAACTGGAGACTTTAATAAAAAAAAGTCAATACCATAAAATGTATCAAATATACCATATGAAATCAAATATACAAAGGATATATAATATCAAACATTCAAATACAAAAGATGATAAGATATGCATAATACATCTAAGTATTCTAAAAGCACTAAACTCACTCTCGCAAAAATAGCATCCAAAAACCATATTCACACATAATTTGACACAATTTATAATCTTCTCATAATTTTGAAAAAATATATCCTTTTTAATTAATGCATCATGTAAATTATTACTTTTCTTTAATCCATGTAATGATAATAGGATAATAAAGGCATATAAAAGATTTAAATATTATTAATAACATTTAAGTATTATCATCATCATTCGAGTATTATCATCATTCTTACATGTAAACAAAATTTTCTCTTATAAAATCTTAAATGAAATCAAGTACATAACTCATTTTACTATGCTTACTCGGTTTAACAATATACTTAATTGATTAGCTCATGTGAGAGATACCATTCGTCACTTGTTATATATGCCATTTGCTACAACTTGTTAGATACCGCTTGTTAGATATTAGGGAGATGCTTTTATCACTTCTTCGTTGATGTTTGACCTATAAGATAAAATATTTACCATATTTTAGATATCCATATTAATTTAGGTCTTGGGGGTAGTTAGTTTCCTTTTATTCCAACCACTTGATATAATGTTCTATCTTCTTTGTTTATCATAACAAAACTTTCAATATATTTAAAGTATCCATAAAAATGAAACATCATGGGTGTACAATGATGAGTCCTATATATTTAACTATACGCATTTCTAAGTCTTAAGTCATTATAAGTCCTTATGTAATAATAAGGCCTAAGTGCGTGAAATTAGGTCCTAATATGAATATTGTGTCTAACTTGGTAAGATAAATTTCTAAGTCTTACATCATTGAAACTTCTCATGTGATAAATATAGGGCCTTAAATGCATGTTATATCTTCTTTTATAATTGTATTCATATATATACGAGTATGTGAGAATAAATCATGCCTTTGTATCTACAATGAGATCTAATTATGTGAAAGTAATATTGTGTCCTTGCATAAAAATTATGCCTATTCTTACTTAGATGATTTTGGTCTTTAGGCCTAGAGTTTGAATGATACATAAATGCATTATGTTTTCTTTAAGATTGTGACATAGAAGATAAGGTAACTTGTTCATGTGACGGCATAGGCATATGTTCATCTTTTAAGTTCTAAGCCATACTTACCATTTGAAATCTTTTAGACACCTAAGATGCCTTTTTTAGTGAAGCATGCTCTTCAACTAAGTCTTTACTCATTACCCTTATCTACATTCTTAAATTCTACAATGTCATGCAATTCATTTTTCAACTTATAATTTGTATGCATTTAAAAGTTTCAACATTTTTTTTATTTAGAGGATAAAATTTTCTTTTTCACATTCATAAATTCTAAGCATTTAACTAATTCATCATAACTTAACTAATTAATACAATTATCATCGTCATCATTAAAGCTTGAACAAGAAGGTATCTTATCATCATTATTACAAAAATTAAGTGAGAGGTTACCTCAACATCATTTTCTATGAAACATGTGTGAGTGATTTCTTCCTTTAAATGCTCACTCTCCTTTTCTTTAATCAAGTTGGTGCCTCTATAAGTAATCTCTAATGTATAAGTCGATTTATACATAGAAGTTCTGTTGAATTCATTCATACCTAATGTATAAAATATAATATTTACAACTTTACTATTAAGTGTAATAAAATCTCATCCTTTTCATTCCACTCACTTTCATCCTTTGGCACTTTAATTTTTACATTATTCATAACTATTGTTTTTGTCACACCCCCTAATTTAATCTCAAAATTCATTTTACTTTAACGTGCAAAATGAAATCATTTAGATTAAGTAGAGGATAAAACTATATGAATTGTATGTTGTGATTGATTATGATGCATGGTATAGTTGTGATTTTATATATAACATGTTGCATAAATGATAAGATATGCATGAATAAAGAAAATTGTGAGATAAAATATGGAAGGAATATTATAACAAGGTAAGTTTAAAGGAAATGTGAGATACTGAGAAATTAAAAGAGGTATTAGAACAGTAGCTCGCCTAGGATAGGATATATTCAATAGTTAGTTGTATATTAATGGTATGAGATGTGATATTAGATTACGAAGATTTTTGCTAGGCTTATGTCTATAGAGCAAGTGTGGCAATATCCTAAGTCTCGAGGAGATCATGTGCACTTCAGTTATGTATAAGAGTGGGGTTTCCTTAGTAGCGAGGAATATCTTATACTAGTATGCTAGGAACTGGGGTATTGCTAGATACTTGATATAAGTTAGAAGTATAAAGTGCTTATTATATTGATATTATATGTCCACATAGAGATTATTATGTGATGTTAATAAGATGATGAGTAAACCAGTAGATTATTGAATATAGTCATATTAAGTTAGGTGGGGCCTTAATAGGAAAATGAAAAATGTACCTTTACACTCAATAAGGAATAAGATATTTCATAAAATTGTATCATATCCGATGTGCATAATGCAAATGATTTTGTGATGATTATTTAGTTATATTATGTTTGATATAGTATGATATATGATTTATAGTGATATACTTTATATGTTATCTGAAATATTATACATAAAAGAGTATATTCTAGTTACCCTTACTAAATTAGCAGTTCACTCCTTACCCGTTAATTTTTAAGAGATAGATAGTGGAATTTTATTACTCTCGAGTTTTCATCTTTTCTCCTCAGCATCAATATAAGTGGGACAACAAAGTTGTAGGATTACAATATGTTATTATACTCATGTATGAGATATACAAATGATATTTTCTTTGTTAAATACATTTGTGGATTAGTTAACATTTGATTACATATTTATTTTGATACATTTGAATAGGATTGAAGGAAGGCTATTATTTGATTTACTTGATCTTAATGAGATAAAGAATTATAAGATGTTTGAAAGCTTAATAATTGATTTTAAATCTTATTATTTGTAATTTAAGGCTATTATGATTTAGAAAATTTTATGACCACCAAGGAGTTACATTGGGTGGTATCTAATCATGTGAATTTATAGATAAAAGTATAGGTGTTACATTATGTGGTATTAGAGAAACTCTACATTCCTAGGGATAAATTAGGTAGATTTGTCTAATGATGTGACTATTAGCCTAGAGGAAAATAGGAAAGAGTCGATTATTGTGATTCAGTTTTCAAATGTACTCGATTAAATGAGTACAGGAGTATACCAAATTCTTATTGTATAGATTATAGTCAGTAATGTTAAACAAGAATAATGCATACTTTTTGAAATGGAAGAAAAAGGTTAAAGTCCTAATCTAGTTACTTATAGTGTGCAATAGTGGATTTTGTAGAGTTGGGAATGTTTAGAAAGCTTTTAACTTAACGAATTGCATGGTAAGAAAGAGTTTAATTAATTATATATAGATATATATATATACTAACACCATATTGATTGATGGATTTTACAGCCACAAAGATTGGGAGAGGCAAAATTATTATTGGATATCATATGTGATGAGCTTAAAACTTGATGAAGTTATATGTACTACCTTAGTAGATGGGACTTTGAAACGAAATTATATAAAAGAACCTTTCAAGTTAAGGAAGAGATGATTGCTTGTAGAAAATAAGTAAAGTATTTTTACTCATAATTTACTTGTTAATAAATTATGTAAGAATTAGAAGACAGAAAAAGTGGAAGGTCTTATTGCAGAAATGATTGATAAGGACCTATAAAATTAAAGGAAAAAAACACGTTGAGACTTAGTCATATAACCTTTGATTAAGGGATATTGTAAGAAGTTAAATAGGATAATAATTATCATCAACTACTTTAGAGGAAAAAGAGGAACTTGATGTTAATGTGTTCATGTATGAAGTATTAAATAATGGTCTCTATCAATGCAAAGATCCTAAACAAGCAAATAATGTAATTAAGGAGATTATCTTTGGGAGTTTAAAACCAAAAGTAGTAATTTACACTACTCTTATTAAAGGTTATATCCTTAGAGGTAGATATGAAGAATTAAAATTTTAAATGACATGGAGGAAACCAAAGTTCCTTTTGACATATTTTATTATAATACTGTCATAAGAGGTCTCTTTAAAATAAAAAAAGAAAAATAAATCAAGAAAATGATTACCTTGCTAAAATGGATTAGATAAGGGTTAAAGCCAAGTCTGTACACTTTAAGAGCTTTCATTCTTAGTGATGGTGCAAAAAGAAATACAAGTTGCACATTAATATTTACAAAATGATTGATAGAATATGAGGCTAAGTTTAATGCAATAATGGATGGATACTATAAACAATGCAATGATATTATTTCTTTATTAATTATAGTGGATGTTAGAATGCAAAGCATTACTTGATTTGCTAACTTAAATTGTTTTATTAATGGTGTTACGTTAAATGAAATACTTTAAGAAGCAATTCAAATGTTATTTAAACTTGTTGACAAAAGTTGGTGCCCAACATCTTTACCTATAATTCTATCATTCTAGCTTTTACGAGCAAGGTGATGTATAGAAGACTTTTTAACTTCGTGAAAGCATGGTTCAATAAGGAATCAATCTGGATATTATCACTTATAATTTTTTAATAAGAGGACTTCATAAATAAGGTAACATAAGAAGAGTAAGAGAACTCTTCAACAAAATTCTTAAAAGAGGTCTCTCTTGTAATGTAGAGACTTACTATTTGATTATAAATGAGCACTGTAAAATAGGAAATCTAGTGACATCGTTCTAATTACTGGATGGGATGGCATTAAAAACTATTCCACTTGATAATTTTTGACTAGATGTCCTCATTAATGAGCGTTATAATGGTGGAGATAAGGAGAAGACTTAATTTTTATTGTAAGAAATGGTATAGAAGGTATTTGTCTCATCTTCTTATTTTAATGTTTTGATTAGTGGTTTTTGTGAATTAAGAAAAAATGATTGAAGTTAATAACTTGTTGACAAACATGACTAACATAAATGTAGTACTAGATCAAACAATTTATCAATTTTGCTGGATTATCACTATAAATGGAAAATGGAAAAGAAAAAAAAAGAGGGGACAGACCAGTTGTTTTTAAGATGAAAAGAAGAAATTTGATGTCAACTGTTTTAAATTACACAATTTTCTTAAATGGCTATAAGAGTATGCAGAATAAATCTAAAATTTTGATCTCTTTAATGATTGGTTACAAGGGATATTAAGGTTTGTGATGTAATCTTGAGTGAAATTGTTAATGTGTATTTAAGTAAAATTGTGAAATTCTTTTACGAAAAGGTTTTTAAAGGGTGTGAAGATGAGCAAAATTATTCATAATGAGGTCATTGATATATTGGTAGAAAATAGATTTTTGATTGGTTAAATCACTTTATGAAATTGAAGAGAAAAGATTTAAGTTGAGCATTAATGCTTATAGAACTTTGTTATATGACTTTCTTGAAATATGTCGAGCTAAGGGAGGTTCTACTTATGCTTACGGTAAAAAAATCATCAACCTTTTTTTCTATCTCTTTTATTATTTTTATTGTATTAGAAAGATATAATTGAAGAAAACATGTTAAGAGACACAATTTGAAGCCCAATTTAGAGTATTAGCGTAAAAGTAATCATATATGAGGATCAAGAAATTGAATAAAGGATCAAAGAGCAAGCTAGTTAAATTGATTATGTTGTACTTTGTAATTTTATTATAAGTCTTTTATTGGTTTTTCCAAAGTGTCTAATGGGTTCAAATTATGTATAATACATTCATATTTAGATATAAGTATATAGATTATATAATTAAGAGAAATTGTATGGAAAATTTTTTTAAATAATCCTTTTAGAACGTAATTTTTTTAAGAATTGTTTTAAAGTGTGTGTGTTGAAAAAAAGTATTTAAAAATGTCTTATGGTAATTTGAATATGTTAAAGTATACTGAAAAGTGTTAGAAACTAGTCAAAGAAAGAATGATCAACCAATATGTATGAATCATCAACCAATGTGTTGTTTTTACACAGGCTGGTTAATCACTGCATCTTAGTGGTTAAATAGTGAGCACAAGAATCAAGTTCCAACAGCTAGTTTTAATGGTAAAATTTGTGTTAAATGGAATTTAATGTAGATCAACAGTAATAAACAGTTAGTTTGATGATTTTGCTTTATAAATAAGTTTTTTTAGAGGTTGGTTAGGCACAAACTTGAGTCAAGGAGGTTTGGGAAGCATTTGAGTAATTGTTTGTATATTGGTCATTGGTTTATTTGTGAGCTCTTCTAAACACTTTAGGCTGATAAAGTTAGATCTTTAAGTGTATTTTGGGTAGTGTAGTTGATTTGATTGAAATTGTAAGGGTTGTTCTTGTCCTATGAAAAGAGTATGATTGTAAGGATTACTTTTATCCTGCAAAAGATTTTGGTTATAAAGGTTAGTCTTCACCTATTGAAGATGATTGTGACAGTTAAAATTCCAATAAGAAGTTAAAGAGTAGATGCAGATGTGGGTTATGCATCAAATCACTATAAAAATTAGTTTGCATCTCCCTTCCCTTTCCTCCTTAAAAATTTCAACATTATGTTATTTCAATTCATATTATTTTATTGTTTTATAACTTCACATTTTATTAAGAGGGTAACTTTTAATTAGGTAAAAAAATTTAGGAAAATTTTTAGTCATGTAAATTACACCTCCTTTTAGGTGTCATATAAGGGCCAACAATGGTATTAGAATTATGACTCATAAATACATATTTCTAATGAAATAATAACTATAAGATCAATAATGACACTTTTTTATAGTGAAAGTATAGTTAGACCCCTTTATTTTGATAATAAAATTATGGAGATTAGAAAATTAATATATAAATTTTGTTTTAGTTATAGAAATTGATTTTTGGGAAGTTGTAGAGAACGTCTCTTACATTTTAATAAAAATAATAGTTATAGATAATGTAGAGACAAAAGCACCAAAGGATGAAAATCAATGGGTGAAAGGGATGAAAGACTTGTTACTCGTAATAGTAAAGTTATACATATTTCATTATATACATTAAATATGGATGAATTCAATAGAGTTTCTATTTATGAATCTACTCATAAGATTTAGAGTACCCTGGACCTTTGTCATGGAGCCACCAATCAAGTTGAAGAAGAGGAACGTAAGCATGCGAATGAAAAAATGGCTCACAGACGCTTTTTAGATGAAAGGTGCCCTGTTGTTCAAATTTTTATAATAACGATGATAAGGTACCTTTTTATTCAATTTCTAATAATGATAATTATATTAATGAGTTATGATGAATTAGTTAAATACTTAAAAGTTATTATTAAGAAAAAAAGAAAAATATTCTTTAAGTTTAGGGAAACATTGAAATTTTTAGATATATGCAAATTAGAGAATGAAAAATTAAAAAGTGAATTATATAACATTGTAGAATCAAAGGATATGTATATTATATGATGTTCACAAACTGAGAGATGAAAATGTTTATTTGAAAAAGGAATTAGAAAGTCTTAAGAAATTATTTTCTAAATTCAATAAAAGAAATGAAAAATTAAAACGCATGCTAGATGCACAAAAGGCATGATAGATATGGCTTAGCATATGCACATGAGAGTAAATCATCAAATGCTGTAACTACTTTTTAAGGGAAGAAATTTATAAGATGTAACACATATTTAAACCATTTTATGAAAATATTACATCATTTTCTAGATCCCAATTTATAAAAACACATCATACATTTGTGTATGGAATGAAATTAAGACATAGGAGGGAAATTTATTAAGGAAGAAATAGGCACACTTTTCATGTATAATCTCATTTAATAAGTCTCACAATAGACAAAATAGTATAATACAAACTTAAACTTCTCACATGAGTATGAACACATTATGATAAGAGGAATGCAAGTGCATATAGAAATGTATAAGTATGCAATCCCACAAATAAAACCAATAAATTCCATCACTTCATTGTCATAAAGATCAAAGCATGCAATCCCACAAATTTTAGCTAACCTAAGTATCAAGCTAATACACATATCGTGACTACTTGTCATTGATGTGCATAAGCAAACTCAACTTATGAAACCATTACTCAAAGATAAGTACAAATGCAAAATGAACTCACGGTTTCACTCATTTCCCTCAAGTGTTTGATGGATAGTGTTTCGCTTAAGCTTCCTATAGGAAATTACACTATCATATGCTTGCTAATACATCAATTTTTCTCTACAACAATTATATGCTAAAATAGATCAAAAGGACTTTGTTCATAGGTTGTAATGGGGTTAAGGGGTTAATCACAAGCATTCATAAAGTATCAAATGCACAAAAGGGATGACAAAAATAAGATTCCGAGATAAACAAAAGAATAATACTACTACTCTGAACTTATTGATGCTACTAACTGTTATTCTTTTTTTTTCTTTGCTTTTTCTTCTTTTCTTTTTTTTCTTGTTTTCTTGTTTTTGTTTTCTTTCTCTTTTTTTTGAATAATAATGAAGAAGCAATAAACAAAACAGTAGCTAAATGAAATGTGCTAAAAAAGTAGCAATACCGCTAAACTCATTTTAAAAAAAAAGTAGCTCAAAATCCCAAATAATGCATAACTTAATACTTTACTAAGCATGTGAATGGGTTAGGCTAATGGGGTTTTTGGGTTTTAAAAAAAATGGGTGTTTTCAAGAAACAAAGGGTTAAGGCTCAATGGGGGTAGCAAAGGATAATAAAAGGTATGTCATTTAA
>JAOXYD010006345.1:0-15396 GCA_028565735.1 Pinacopodium congolense | reverse complement strand
ATTGTAGGTCCGTTAAGTTTCCAACTCTCGTTGCACACCCTAACTCAAATAAATCAAAACAAACTCTATATTCAAAGTGATTATAAGCTTAATAATTAACACAAACAACTATGCATTAAATCAATAAGAGTAAAGTTAGAAAAACAATCCCTAAACTAGATTTAGCAATCCATACTCATATTGAAACAAATAATATTAAGATTGAACAAAAAAAGGAAGGCAAAGGAAAAGAGAAACGTAATGGTGTAGATTAAAGCCTTCTTTTTAGGAAAATCTAGATAGCACTTGTTGAATCTTTTGTCTCCTCTCCAAAATTGTGTTCTTCACCTTTGTTCTCTCCCCAAAATCCTTCTTTTTTTGTCTTATATCTCTATCCACTTTAGAATGTGGCTGTTAAGGTTTTTTTTCACAACTATTTAATACAAAAATTCATTAAACACATTTTGCAAACATTTTCACATGTCATCCTACAAAATCAACTTTTTTCAACTTTGACCTCTGCTCGGTATTTCCACTATATCTTTGTCCATAGACCTCCTTTTGACTTGAAAATTGTAAAGAGCTTCTTGATATGTTGTTCTTGAACCTTGTAAAATTTCTTAGTAATTGGAGCTCTAGAAGTCATCTGAACAAAATCTGGTGCTGGTTTGAACTTCATTGTTTCCTGAACATCCAACAATCAAAGTGTATCAATCTATTCTTTAAATAAGTTAATATTTTTCCCTGAAACACTAAAAATACCAAAAATAATTAAAAACCTAAAATATAATGATAATGGATGCAAAAGATCATATTAAATAAGTTTAAAACACACAAACAATACTTAAAGCAACTAAAAATAACCTAGAAATATACTATAAAAACACACTTATCAAACCACCATTGATGGTCAAATTCTATCTCTATGATGGCACCCTAGTCATCCATCAACTTGACCCTGTTAGGGTGCCATTGATGGACTTAAATGAGGAATTTTCTTTAAATTTTTGTTCCAATCTCAATCTTCAAGATCCATCTTGGAAATTAAATATAATATATAAATTTATCATTTAAGCACTGAATTAGGAGTCATAATTCAACAAATTAGCCAGTAAAAATCAATCAATTTGACCATTAAAACCTTCCAATTAATAATTAATCCTTTTAGATCATTGAAACTCAATTCCTTAACAAATTTATCCAACAGTTAATATGTAAATCCATCTTGATCATTTTTGCATAACTTGACATGTTTATGTTAGTTTGATTATTTTAGTTAGTAATTTCATTCAATTTGAATTTTAAAGATAATTGAAACTTAATTTAGTACTTGTAATTTTGTAGTTCCCATGTAATAATAACTTGGATCTTAAATAGTACACTATATTACTTATGAGCAGTATATTTGTTGCAATTGTTGGTTAAAATTTTTAGAAGAAAAGTGATCTTTAGTTACTTAAATTGTTAATTGGATTAGATTAATTACCTTTAAAAGTTAACTGACTACCAAGTTTTTGGCACCGTTGCTAGGGAATCACCAAACATAATTGGAATACTAGGGTAAATTAGTGAAGATTAGTCTAGAGTTTGTTCATATTGTTTAGAGTGTTTAACTTGTTTTAGTTAATTTTTTTAATTGTGTGTTGTTTATTGTATGATCTTTTTCTATTTAATAGTTTGCATTGAATTTCTTGCTTATTTAATTTTACATGAATAATTACAGACAAAAACTCAAGAATCTTGAATTTGATTCAGAATGTTAGTGAACAATTTGTAAACACAAGAATGAAACTCTAGCGAGCGCTTCTAAAACTGTAGGAGTAAAGACTTTTAGTGAAATTTTTTTGACTTAAATGTGGATCCACCTGAACAATTAGCTGAAAGACCTCAGGATGGTGCTAGACCCTTAATCATAATGGATTTAGTTTTATAAAAAGAAGGTGAATTGTAGCTAATATTATGTGGCCTAGGGTCAATGTGAATAATTTTTAAATCCCTTATAACGTCATTTTAATGGTTAGAGGTTCCCCAGTTTGGTGGAGGATCCTAATGAACATTTACAAAACTTTCTTAACATTTGTGATTTTTTAAAGAGCAATTGAGTGTTTGATGATGCTATTAAGCTTACATTTTTTCCATTTTCCCTTAGAGATAAGGCTAAAGCATGACTTAATACTCATCAACCTGGTTCCATTACAATATGGGATGATTTAATGAAGCTATTTTCAGTTAAAATTTTCCCATCTTCTAAGATTGGAAAGAAAAAACTAAATTTATTTCCTTTTTTCAGTATAAAAATGAGAGCTTGTATAAGGCATGGGAAAGGTGTTTGAAAATGGTGTCCAAGTATCCAAGTCATGGATTTCATACGTGATAACAAGTTGACATCTTTTATATTGACCTTACACCCTCCACTTGCTGCATTATAGATGCTACAACTAGAGGGAATTTCATATGTAAAACTCTAGAGGAAGGGTATAACTTGAATGAAGAGATGGTCAAAAAAAAATTCTAATATAATTCTAAATGCCATCTTAGAATGTCATATAGGTAACATGTTATTGATGATGCAGTTGCTTTAGGGTCCAAATGGATGCTCTAAATAGGAAATTAGATAGTTTGGTTAGTAGAGCTGGTAGTAGTACTTTTAGGAACCATGTTGAGTGCAAATATTATGGTAGTTCCTCCCATGTATCTTTGGATTTTCAAGTAATTAGTCATTTTTCCATAGAACCTAAGCAAGTATAGTACGCTAACTATAATAGACAAAGGAATGATTCATATTTAAACATTTATAACTTGGGATCAAGAAACCACCCAATTTCATGGTGAGATAATAAGAATACCTACTAACCTTTAGCCAACTCATAGAGATTCCCATGACCTAAGTTTAGAGCCAACCTACCTCCACTTAAGAAACCAAATTTAGAAGAAACTATGTTAAGGTTTATTCAAGGCAATGAGTCTAGATTATAAAACCATAAAGTAGCAACTAAGAATTTAGAGACTTAAGTTAGCCAAATTTCTCAACTTTTATAAGTGGGGCTTCCTAGTAATTTACAAAGCACAACCAAAGCCAATCCTATAGAGCATGTCAGGGTCATTACTCTGAGAAATGGCAAGAGGTGGAAAGTAGTGAGGTAAAGAAGAAGAAGAAAGCAGAAATAGAAAATAGTAATGAAATAGTGGTGGAAGCAGTAAAAAGAAAAAGGAAAGGAAGTTAAGAGCAAGAGTTATAAGGAATCCTCTAGGATTTTTGCTGATCCAAATGTTCAACCATATAAGCCTCAAATTCCTTCCCATAAAATACTTAAGAATTCTAATTTGGATAAGTAATATAGGAAATTTGTGGAAATGTTTAAGAAATTATATGTTAATATCCTGTTTGTATAAGCTATAACACAAATGCCAAGTTATGCTAAGTTTTTAAAGGACATTCTATCAAAAAAAAAGGAAATTAGAAGATTATGAAACTTTTAAGTTGAATGAAGAATGTTTTACAATCTTGCTTAAGAAATTACCTCATAAGCTCAAGGACCTTGTTAGGTTTACCATTCTATGTGCAATAGGTATTTTTTAAATAGATAGGGCACTGATGGACCTCAAGAAAAATATAAATTTAATGCCCTTATCTATTATTAAGAAGCTAGAATTAGAAAAAAGAATGCCTACAATAGTTTCATTACAAATGACATATCATTTTATTACTTATCTATGAGGAATTATAAAGGATGTGTTGGTTAAGGTTGGCAAGTTCATTTACCCTATAGTTTTTCTAGTGCTTGATATGGGGGAAGATCATAAGGTTCCTATTATTCTTGGATGACCCTTTATGGCTATGAAAAGGGTACTAATTGATGTAGATGGCAAGAAATTGATTTTAAGATTCCAGGATTAAGAAATAGAGATCGATGTTTTTAAGGAAATGCAACACCTGATGGATCATGACTATTGTAACATCATTGGTATTCAGCATGTTAAGAGTGACCCACTTATTGGTTTTTATTCTAATCCTTTATAAAAGGTGTTAACTCTTTCTTAGTTTATAGATTTAGAAGAGAAAGAGATTACTGAAGCCTTTATCTAGAGTTTGAACTTCTCAATAGTTCAATCAAGCCTTTATTTAGACCATCAACAGTGAAGCCACCTAAACTATAAATTAAACCTCTTTCATAGCATCTCATGTATGTATTTTGGAGTCCCCCATTGCATTTACTTATCATTTTTTCATCATCGTTCATTGATAGCACGGAGGACAATTTGTTAAGAGTTTTATGAGATAATATAGGAGTTATTGGTTAGACCATTGTGGATATTGGCTATTTGTGAATTCCAGTAGCTCTTAAAGGCTAAGAAAAAAACCACTTTTTGTTGTCCTAATGGCTCATTTGGTTATAGGTGCATGCATTTTGGATTATACAATGCTCTTATAACATTCCAACAGGACATGATTTCAATATTTTCTTATATGATAGAATCTTACATCGAAGTGTTTATAAAAGATTTTTCATTATTTGACACATCTTTTGAGTCTTGGTTATAAAAATTGGATAAAATGCTTATAATATATGAAGAAACAAATTTGGTACTAAACTAGGAAAAGCATAATTTTATGGTCCAGGAGTGCATTGTACTTTGCTATAAGATAATAAATAAGGGAATCGAAGTAGATTAAGCTAAAATAGATGTAATTGCTCAACTTCAACCTTGTACTTTGCTGTAAGATAATAAATAAGGGAATCGAAGTAGATTAAGCTAAAATAGATGTAATTTCTCAACTTCAACCTTGTATTTTGCTATAATATAATAAATAAGGGAATCGAAGTAGATTAAGCTAAAATACATGTAATTTCTGAACTTTAACATCCAAATTAAGTTTAAATAGTTAGAAGTTTTACATGTCATGCTAGCTTCTATTACAGGTTTATAAAGGAATTTTCAAAAATCGCGAATCCCCTTATTCATCTTTTAACCAAGGATGCTATATTTGATTTTAATGATAAGTGAATACAATCTTTTGAGCTATTAAAGGAAAAGTTTACAATTGCATCAATCTTAGTTTCACAAGATTAGACCTTTTGAATTGATGTTCAAAGCAAGTGATTTCGCAATTAGAGTGGTTCAAGGGAAAAGAAAGGATAAAATTTTTCTTCTAATTTACTATAGAAGTCAAGCATTAAATAAGGCCCAAAAGAACTATACAATAATTGAAAAAATTGATTAAATAAGCCAAGATTGATTAGATAGGTCCTTTTGATGAAAGAGTTAATTATTGAAGTTAAGGATAGGAAGGGTGTTGATAATTTTTTTACTGATCATATTTCTAATTGAGTGAGGAAGTTATGGAAAAAGGAGATAATCAAGATATTAAAGAAATGTTTCTTGAGGAATAGTTGTTAGTATTGAGAGAAAAATGGCCATGGTATGTTGATTATGTTAATTATTTATCTAGGAATATAATTCCTTATGATTTGTCTTATTAGCAGAGGAAGAAATTCCGAACTGATGTTAAAATATTTATTTGATACAATCCATTCATATACAATATTTGTGGTGATGGCATAATTAGAATATGTGTTCCTTTTGAGGAAGTGCCTTCTATCTTAAGTCATAGTCATTATAAGGAAATAGGAGGACACTTCGATCTTATAAGAATAGCATATAAAGTTTTAGAATATGGATTATATAGGGCCACATTATTAAATGATGCATTTAAATTTGTAAAATCTTATGACAATTTCCAAAGGATTGGAAACATTTCTCTGAGATTGGAAATGCCCTTAAAAAATATTTTGGTCTATAAAGTTTTAGGTGTTTGAGGTATTAATTTTATGGAATCCTTCCCTAAATCAATTTCAATCAATATATTTTATTCATAGTCGACTATCTCAATGAATGGGTTAAAGTAGTGGCTCTACTTACTAATGATGCTAAAGGTGTCATTAAGTTTCTTAAAAATAATATTTTTACAAATTTTGGTACCTCGATAGCGATAATCGATGATCCGGATATGCATTTCTACAATAAGTAATTTGATTCCCTCCTATCTAAGTATGCTGTAACTTATAATGTCATCACGCCTTATCATCCACAGATTAACAGTTAAGCGAAAATTTTGAATCGAGAAATTAAAAGAATTCAAGAAAAGACAGTTTGTGACATCTCAAAAGGATTGGGCTTTAAGATTAGATGATGCATTATAAAAGTATCGTACTACATTTAAGACATATATTAGTATGTTTCTATATCGTCTAGTTTTATAGAAAGTTGTGTCATTTACTTGTTGAATTAGAGCATAAGGCATTTTAGGTGATCAAATTCTTAAATTTTGACTTAAAAAAAGTTGGTGAGCAAAGACTATTACAATTAAATGAGTTAGAAGAATTTTGCCTTGATGCCTAAAACAATTCCAAACTTTATAAGGAAAGAATTAAAAAATAGCATGGCATAATTATCATTCCTTGCAATTTCTAGGTTGGTGATAAAGTCTTGATTTATAATTCGCAATTAAAACTTTTTCCTCAGAAATTTCGATCTAGATGGACTAATCCTTATGAAGTGCTAAATGTCTATCCTTATGGTACCATTAAAGTTTGTAATGGTCAATCCACTTTTAAAGTCAATGCACAAAGCGCCAAGTTTTATGTACCTAGTGAGGCCAAAGAACCTGCTGAAATTCTTTTACTTGCCAATCCTCACTGGGCTTGTTGATCTATTAATTATTTAATTATTTGCATATGATCCTTTTTGTCTTGTTTGTTTGCTTGGTTTTTAAGTTGCGTGTTTTTAAAGTATTAGTTGTCTAGTCCTTTGTTGGTTTCCTTATGTGCTAATTAAGTTTTCAACTTAGCTTTCCTAAATTTGAATTCCTCTTTTATTTTAATTTTCTTCTTTAATCTTGTTTTTCAGTGTGTTTTTAGATAGGTTTTTCAACCCATAGTTATTTTTAGCTCTCTTGCTTTTGTTTTATTAAGCCTTTTTAGCTAATTTTCTTTCTGGCCTAAGTATTTAATTTCTTTGTGTTATATTAATTTTCTTTTCTCTTTAGATTTCTTTTAGGTTGATTTATTTTTTTAAAATGTTTTTATTAAGTCTTTTATTAGTTTATAAGTTAGCCTTTTTAATTTTAGTTTAGCCCTCTCTTAAGTTTTCAACTCCTTAGGCCTAATTTTCTTTAGTTTTTAATGTTCTTAATGCCTATCTTTGAGAAATTTAATGATGTAATCCTCTAAGCTTTTTTTAGTGCTAATTTGGAGCTGATTGGATGAGGATTAGTGTCAAAATTTTGTTTTTAAAAGGTTTTTGTGGGAGTAAAACAGCAGGGGCTAAATGGGGGTGTAAACTCGCATAAGACTACCATTTAAGTATGTGTAGGTAGTTAAATGGTAGTACTTAAATGGGTCATTTAACTTCCCAGACACCGCAATTTAAGTTCAAGTAAAAAAATAATGCAATTTCTCTTCAATTCATAGTCTTCTATACTCTTCTCCTCCTTTACGACACAGACGCCCTATAAACCCTAAAACCTCTTATTTTTACCTAGCTCTAGCACCATCCTAAGGTCTAACATTGTAGGGTTTTTTTGGTAAAAAATTTAGTACTCTATCTTATTTTATCCTTCAATCACTCAAACAAGCACAAAATTCAACTGAAAATCCACTAAAATCCCCTAACATACTATTTACGTTACCCCTTTAAAATTTTGTGTTTTTAATGTGTTTTTGGACTTATTTTTCAAATATTTTGGTACCATTGAATTCCTTATTGAATTCTATATCTTTTGGTGCCAATATTATACCTCGATGTTTTCATTAAAAAATTTGGAATATTCCAATGACCTTTAGAATATTTTGGCAAAGGTTAGTCCTAATTTTTAGATTTTGAGACCATTTTTTAACCTCTAATTGTTATTTTGTGAATAATTTTAAGTTAGAATGTTTTCTAGATAGTTCCTAGGTGCTTCAAGCTCAAGAAAGAGACCAGGATTCAATGACTCATGTTTCTCAAGTTTCGAGAATGCAGACTAGTTTGAGAGCTATCTACCGAACCAATTCATTACTGAAAGGTCTCTAGCACTTGCCTTGGATGTAAAATTCAATGTATCAAGAGCTTTCCGAGCATTAGCCTAAGATCTTATTCTAGTTTTTTTATTGGCCCCTAATACCTACTTTTGGTCCAAGAATTTTATGCTAACATTGAAGAAAAAAAAAGCAACGAGCTGCTTCACATTTAATCTATTGTGTGAGGTACGCCTACTTTCCTTACTCGAGCCTTAGTATCTTCGCTTTTAAGTATACCAAATATAAGAGATCCTTCTAACAATACGGTGGATCAGATTCAAGGTGATAGGGTGGAATCTGATCCCAGTTTCTCTATTGATGTGGTGTGCTCTGATTTGCATCTAATCAATCCATTTTGTAAGTGCAACTATCTAACCTATTATATTTCTATTCAAAGAAGGATAGTTGTTACATTATTGAGCTCGAATGTGAGTCCTAAAGGAAGGCTTTGAATGAAAATGGGTTTACAGACACTTATATTTTGCATAAGATATTTCATAGATTAGGAGCCATTAAAGGTCAGGCCCTATCTGCTTTAATTATGCAAAACATTAGGAATGTGGTGTGTCTTCAACATGTTCACAAGAACTTCTGTTTCTTAGGCTTTTTGAAGATGTTTTTTTAGGAGGCAAGAGTGTCATTTGAGGGGCAGGTTGCAATACAGCCTCAGCCTACTTCAATTATTAAATACCCTACTCTAAAACTTTGGTAGTATGCACGAGTTGGTGGTTAGTGACACAACAAAGTTTGGAGACCTCTTTAGAGAGTCGAGCATATGGATGATGTTAATGTTCCTTTGCTTGAGCTTGTTATAGCACTTGAGGAAGGCATGGGTAAGGTTTCTTTTAAAGCTACTTCTATTGTCCATCACCCTCCTGCTGTAGCTGATGCTCCCATAATTTTACCTCCTTTTGTTTCAGAGGATTAGACTTCCATGCTTCATCACCTAGAGTACCATTTATTTCCTAATAAGTCCACTTTAACTTCTATCCAGACTCAGGTTACTGATGTTTGCAAGTGAGTGGATATAACTCAAGAGTCATCTAGGTGTCCTCTGGGATTATGGTACCTCTCATCGTCAACCACCTAGTTAGATATGTTAGGCTCATTATCTTTTGTTCATGAATAAGGATCTTTTGTTTTTGTTCCTTTAGATGCTTTCTTTTGATATATCTCTCTTTTGGTTATTTCTCTGCTTGTATTTTGGCTTTGGATGTATATGCTCCCTTTTAGGTAATTTGATAGTTTATATTTATATATGGAGCATTCTTTTCGTATGTTATGCTTGTACTTTCATATTTTATTTATGCTTTATAGCTGTTACACTTAATTAATCGAGTTCTACTCTTCACTTTAATGGATCGACAAGATAATATCATCATTCCTAGTGCTTTTTAATCCCCTATCTCTCATATTGGTTTTTTATTCTATTTTTATAAATATTGGGGATAATGTTTAATTTTTAAGTGTGGAGGAGGGATATCATGATTTCACACTTACTTTACTTGTCTGATAGTAATTCATTTTAAACCAATTTATATTTTGGATAATTAATTCCTTGTAATCGTTATGATATTTCACTTTTAAAATGAATATTTCTAAGCAAATCATTGCATTTTTAAACATTTTCATCATCATATTTAAAAATCAAATAAAGTTGAAAAGAAAGAAAAAAACAATAGACAAAATGTACTTTAAAGAAGTAAAAGTGAGCGCATTTTTCATTCATTCCAGTAGCTTCAATCCTATTTTGTTGTTGTTTTCTTTTGCATTTTTTTGTTACTTTTAATGCTTTTTATTTTTCATTGTTTCTTTATTCATTGTGTTCATTGTTTTTTGGTGCTTACTTCACACATTGAGGACAATGTGTTCTTTAAGTGTAGGGAGGTAGCACATGCATTTCATTTTGTTCATTTTTTATGACATTATGATGTAAGCATGCATTTCTTGTATTTAATGCAAAATTTTTTTTGTTTTTATGTACATTTTGGTTTCATTATGTGAGATTTACATTGGTTTTAATACATAAATGGCATGAATTTAAATGGAATTTTTAAATAGGAATGTTATTATTTGAGTAACTATGATCTCCTGAAGTTCACTTATGATTATTTTTCAATTTAAATTTCAAATTAATTAGGATATTTCATACCCTTTCTTACTTCCTCAACATTTGGTTGAATGCACTTTATATGAGAATTTAACTTAATTGGTAGGCATTATGAGTGATAATTCATGGAAAGAATTGATTAGAGAGTAGTAACATAGGCTCATAATGTAAATGAATTAAGAAATTTAATGACTACTTCCCTAATTCCTAGAGTGATAAAAAAATTAAATAAAAAAGGAGTTAAGGGTGAAGGAAATAATCTAGTTTTGAGAGGTGATTTGGCGGAGTAATTGAGGGTGTGGCCCTAGAGACATACACGTTTGTGTAAAAAGGAAAAATGACACTCTGACTTTGTCAAAATAAAATTATTTATTTGAGTAACTAGAGTTATGCCTATAAAGACGTGCACCATCACGTATAAAGACCAGGTATTTGTTCTTAATCGATGTAAAAGAATTGAAGTTTAAGTGAAAAAGGTAAAACTTATGGATCTCTTCTTTCAAAATCAAGAATTCCATAAGTGATTACTTAATGATAGCCTACCTTTCATTTGGTAATTGGATATAGTGCATGATTACAAATGTCTTAGATGTAAGAATAGGATAGTAATGCTTTAGTTACTATACATTTTCAATTCAAAGACATTCATGAAGTTAGTGTATTAAGTGCATACTTTGGGATCATCTTGAATGATTAATGTTCCTAACCAAACCAATTTTATAAGATCTCTTACCATGGTTTCATTTTACCTATCACTTATCCCAAAGTTGGCTCAAATTAAGTAAGTTATGCTTTAAACCGTTAAGTGTAATAATAGTGTAATCTTTCTTTCCAACTTTTCTTATGCCAATTATCTTATCATTAGCATTATCTCTAAAGCTACATTTCCACCCTCTTATATCTTGAGAGAAATGAATTGGGATCCATCACCCTTTATATTCCTTGAGCATACACCTAGATATCTATACTAATTTAGGTCCTTAAGGGTTAGACACCTTCCTATCATTTAATTCTCTTGGTGATTTATGTGACCAAGTTTGTTTATCAAAACCAAATTTTTTAATATTTCCAAAACATCATCAAAAATAACAAACCTTAGTAGGATCACATGAATGCATAAATTCATAAATGACCTAAGATATTTACTAAGGACGAGAATCATTATTCTTTAGCTTTAAGGTCTAGTTAAAAGATCATAAAGAAGCACTTATTGGAAGGCAACCTAACCATAAAGTTTGTAATAGTCTAGGATTTCAATTTAAATTTTTTATTTCAATTTAGTTTTCTTTTTTATTGTCTCTAAGATTTCACCTCTCTTCCATGGCATAATATTTCCTCATTCAGTTAGCATGAATGGCTAGCAAAGTGAAAAAGTTCTAAATTTAGGGGAGTTTCGCTTTCCCTTCTTTTCCTCTTTTGTTGTTTATTTATGTTATCTGAATATCCAGGATAATGTTTAATTCAAGTGTGGGGGAATAGAGGGGAAAGGGAATAGATATTTATCTCTATTTGAATTATTTATAATAACTTTGAAAGTTAGTTGATTATTAATTGATTAATGTAAATGATGAATTTGATATAATTAATATTGAAGGACTCTTAAATGATGCTTTTTTTTTGTGATGCATGTTTTTGATGACCCTTATATGCAATATTATCTCACCAAAGACATTTTATATGAAATTTTATGAAATTTTAGAATGAGGTTTTTTTAAGTAAATTTGTTTGTTTAAAGTGAAAAAAATTTGTATGATGATCTATATATAATAAATTAGATATTTGATATTATGTATGAGGGGTTTCTGTGTGAATATGTGTGCTTTGAATTATGTCTTAGTTATGATGAATTTATGAGGTATTGACTATGTTAATTCCACTTACAGTTCGGTATCCTAATTCACGTTTGACTACTTTTGAAATCATTCTAAAGGAGTGTCAAAGTAGTTACTTAAGGATAAGTAATAGTTCGAGTTTGGTGGCATTGTTAATGGCTAATTTATATAAGATTTAAAGCATAATATGTAATATTTTAACTTAAAAAAGTGCTTAAACAAAACAAATTGAACTTAGAGTAATATTTAGAAGTTCATCTAGTCTTTTTATGTGAAGAAAAACACTTTGTCATGAATGACCTTGGTTACTTAAGTAGATGCTTCTTTTTAGGTTGTTTGAGATGTCATCTAGCTTCTTGATGTAAAAGTGAACACTTTTTTGTGAACATCCCTAGTGAAACCAGAGGAGTGAAAATTGCACACTTTATTCAATAATACAAAAACTTTTTATGCATTTTTTCTAGTATATTATTTCACGCATCCTATTTCTAAATTCACATAATAAATGATACAAAACATCTTTAAACACTTAACATCATACATATAGGCTATCAAAAGCACATTAAAATGCTCAAAGTAAATGAAAAAGAAAAAAATTGAATTTAGAGACCATTTAAAGAGTTGGTCCTAGTTCATGAAATTAAAAGCATTGATTGTTTCTAAGTATCATAACCAATAATCAACCAAATTTCAATATATAAATTATTTAAATCATCACCCTTAAAACAATAATAATTCAAGTGCATGAAAAACACAAACTTGGTCCCTGCCCCCACACTTAAATGGAATATTGTCCCCAATATCCTAAAAATAATGAAAAACACATATGATGATGAAAATAAGAGTACTTCCTTGAAATGTAGGGACCGTGTTATCTTTTATAAGAAAGGTTACAGCTCCTTCTTTTCTTACTACAAACTATAAAAGCAAAAGAAAGCAAGTAAAACAATGAAAACAACTAAAAACTATCTAGAAAAGAGAAAAACATACAAATTAAAAAGATACAGTTGTGGTGCCACTTAACAAGCGCTTGTTTAAGGTCATTAGCTTTATCCTTATTCGTTCATGCTTCATCCTACATCTAAAGGAACCTCAAACGCCATATATGAATGGCATTGGCAAGTGAATGAGCCAATTACATTTACCCTTGAAATTGGCTCACAATCCACACGAAGTCACACATCCTCGAAAATGTTGAACTTAAGAGCTTGTCCATTGCTCTCCATCATCAACTGCTCCTTATGGTCATCAATTAAGGCATAAGATGTCTTTAGAAATGGTCTCCCTAACATAATGGAAGACTATTCATCTTGTATGTCCACAACATAGAAGTTTGAAAGAAACACAAGAACCTATACCGATACATCCTCAAAGACCCCCTTAAGGTAAGAATTGGAGCCATAAGCTAAATGAAGAATAATACAAGTAACTTTTAAAGAACTTAACTTAAGAGCTTGAAAAACAAATAATGGCATTATGTTAACAAAAGCTTATAAGACTATAATGCACTAATCATACCTAGCGTTTTTATTATGCGGGGAATAGAGAAGACATCAGGATCACTACGTTTAGGTAGTATGTTTCTTGATAGAACTGCTGGTACTTCTACCCTCACACTTGCCCTTGTCTTATCCTTCTTCTTTTGCATGGTCTGCTCTTTCACAAACTTCTTAGTAGCTTTAAGTGGAGGTATAGTAACTTTACGTTGCAAAAACTGTGAAGGATCACTTACTCCTTCTCCTTCTTCTCCTCTTACTTCTTCTTCTCCACTTGCTTCTCCTCAATCTTTGCTCGATCCTCTCTCTTTGCCATCCTGCTAGAAAAAGGAAATGAAATATGATTAGAAATAATAAAGGTTGGATCACATACCTTAGGAGGTGTCAAATTCTCTTACTTTTTTCACACTTCCTCTTTTCCTCTTCTTTCTTAACACTCCTCATGAAGATGGCAGCCATATTCTCTCTTAGATTCTACTCTTGTTAACTTGCTGGACAATTGGAGACTTAAGTTTGCAACTTCCCCATAGTGTCTACTAATTCGCTTACTTGAGTCTCTAAGTTTTTAAAGCAATTTCTCATCTCCTACAGAAACTGTAAAACACTGGTGGCCAGAATCTTTAACATCTGTAATAACACTTCCCCTCATATTAATATAACTCTCTCTCTTATTTTCTCAAATTTTCACCCCCTAAATATTACTATTCACATTTCCATCCTCTTTACCTATTTTTTATCATCGATGACTCAAACTAGAAAATATTATATACCAATCTCTTCTCTCGTTGAGCCCATCATAACTACGCCAGTTTTATTCGCATTGGTTACTATTGTCAGAATCATCACAAAAATCAAGAAGAAAAAGTAACGAAAGACTCTAACCATCATTTCATCACCTCTAGTGGTCATTGCTAGGCATCATTATAACCAATTAGCTTATCTCGATGTTAGGGGCAAAAGCAACAACTGTCGAGGTCATCACCAATTGATACAAAAAGAGGTTAGAGTTTCAAATGGGTTTTCATTAATTCGTAAAAATTTCCTAGGAATTTGAGTATGCTGATTTTATGAAAGTTGTTTTACTTATCAAGAACTTTCAATTGGTATAAAAATCATTAAATTCTAAAACTAAAACATTTTCTTTGACAGGAGGGAATATTATGACAATCAAAGGAATATTTCGATTGTAAAGTTATTGTTTCGACGACCTTTCTAGTAACTTGTGTATAAATTTTTTTAAAAAATATATAAATTATATTGATCATTTTTCTCTCAAGAAATATAGCGATAATTTTTTAGTTTTATGAATTAAAAATCATAAAATGTTTAAGTGAGGATAGGAGAAATCTAATTGTAAAATTGGATTACTTTAGCCATTCAAATGATAATTAGGTTGTTACTTGAGCACAACAACTCCTATGTAACATTGATTGAGATATTTTCTTTTTGACTTAAATAAGTATATCATAAGCAGGATCCAAATCATAAGGCTTGAATGAATAAGTCTGATTATCAAGTAACTTCATATCGACTTACGGTTACTGCATTTTTACCAGTAAATGAATAAAATTCAATACTAGTTTTTGTGTAAATGAATAAAATACAATGCTAGTTATTGTACTTTGGTTGAGTGACTGAAAATTGGGATGCTTTTAATGATATAACTTTGAAAACCAACATGAATTTATTCTAAAAACTAATGTTATGAAAGGCAAGTACACCTATCTAACAAGTAATATAATGGAACATTTTTAAGACTCCAAGTGTCGAACCTATGAGGAACTTATGATTAGTACCAAACTTATTAAATTAAAATTATCTAGGTAATTCCAAATTAATTGTTGAAAAATATGAAAATACTAAACTATCCTATTTTTGCTTCAAACCTTTTAATTTTGAATTTTAAAATAATTTCTAAA
>JAOXYD010006334.1:0-15396 GCA_028565735.1 Pinacopodium congolense | reverse complement strand
TATTTGAAACAACCTATCTAAGGTCTTGAAGCTTCCAATTCATTTGAATTTCCATTATCTTCAAATTTAACCTTCAAACTCCAAGCTTTCCATATTGAAATCTTCTTGAAAAATACCTATCTTTAATATTAACATAATAAACTCAAACCATAAGTAATCAGACATGTTTTGTTATCATCAAAATCAAGATTGGAACCTCCCTTGGTTCAACAATGTTGGAAACCTCATTAGTTGGGTTGGCTCCGAAAAATTCTTTTTAAAGGTATTTTAACTAAATTTTATTATTAGAGAATAATATTTATTTTCCTAGTTTCTTATCTTTAACTAATTTCTTTATATTTAAGATAGCTTACCATAAGCTTATTATCTAGTTTACCTACTATTGGGCTCCTTGTCTCACCTCCTGGATTTTATGTCAAGTATCTTAGAAAGATATTTTGATACTAAATTTCCTGCTAGTAATTAGAAATTGTAATACCAACTGCTTTGAAGAAAATAGGTTCATTCTTTTCTTTAATAACTTCAATATTAACAAGCTTTTTCTTTTCTTCATTTATCTCAATCACCAGACCCTTCTCACTCTCAATTATTTCATTCTTCTCTTACTCCCTTGGTTTCACTTCTATAGTGCTAGGCAGATTCACTTACTCATTTCTTACAATTAATTTAAATAACTACCTAATATGCATTGCCTAGTACTGGATAGAGACATTTAGATATTCATGTCAAGCTTCGTCCCTAGATATGAACATAATTAGCACCCTTTCAAATCTTAACTCCTCTTCTTATTGTAGTTGATAATAACTCCATGGAGATAGCTTGTGAGAATCTTGATTAGTTTAGAAAAAATTAGGAGGATGCGTCCATTCTGATTTGTAGGTGTCACTATAATGATGTGATTTATTTGTGTGGGTAAATGCTCACTGGCTTTACGCTATATCACAAGTATACGAGTCGTAGAATTATAATATAACATTATCGATCCCATGAGGATTGTATTTAGTTACCACTCAATTCAAGTTATACTTTGTTTATGAAAATAATTGCAAATGCTAAAAACTGGAAAATAAACTAAAATTAATCAAAAAAATGGAGAACAATCAATTGGGAAAAATGAAGTAATTTGATAGTCAAGATTTAATATTAGGAGCAATTCTATCCCTCTTTTTCTTCCCTATTATATTATTGATTCAATTATGCTTGACCCAAGATTTTCTAATGCTCAATCACCCTCTCTCAAGGTACAAATAAATGTCCCTAGCTAAATTAAGATAGAAATAATTATGCTGCCTCTCGGCTTACATAACCTTTCCTAATCGTTCAACTAAATACTAAGCAATCCTATAGGTAATTGAAACAAATAGTCAAGATCTATCTTCAAGTACTTGCAAAACTTGAATATGTATAAGTCTATTAGTAGCCAACTCTCGTTGCAATACCTAACATAAATGTCTAAGGTCACTCTCTTGATCTATTGTATGGTATAAGATCAATACACATAACAAACATGCACTCATTGAATTAAAAAGCAAGAGTTTCACAAAATAGTTCAAGAATAACTCCTATAAAGTGTCTAGCTACTCATTAATCATAGATAATGCAACACTATTCATGTTTCTCATGCAAGAAAGTAATAAAGAGAAGAAATAAAAAATGGGTGAAGCTTTAAAGTCCTCCTGTCTTTTCCAAGGGAGTTGAAAAAATTGGATGCTAAAGAGTTTTCTTGATTTCCTAGGACGGTCTCTTGTTTTCCTTTTTTGGGAGCCAATAAAAAACCTCCACTTTGCCTCTTTTAGAAGCCCTCTAATAATTGTTAGAGGTTCCTAGGGTTTAAAGCCCCTATGTATGTCAAAAGGGAGACCACTAACTTAAAATCCTGTATTTGGGATATTCTTGGTTATTTATACCTATGCATGAGGGTGACAAAAACTTGATTTGAGAATGATGCACGATCATGCACTTCTGTTTGATAGATTTTTGGCCCCCTTCACTCTTTTGGTCATAACTTCTTCTCTAGACATTCGATTGACTTGAAATGTGAACTGCAACCTGGCCACATGTTGATCTTGATACCTTCAAAATTTGATGGCCATATGAGTTTTATAAGTCTACCTAAAGGGTCATCCAAATTACCTGTAACATGTTCACTGATTATGTGTTTTTTCGAAATGTTTAGTATCTCTTTTTTTCATAATAAGTTGTGTTATTATTGTGTTTTAAGATTTATTTTGTGTGTTTTTGTTTAGTATAATATTTGTTAGTGGTTTGATTATGTTTGGTATTAATTTGAAGTAATTTTTGTCCATTTTAGTGTTTTTATTCATGTTTTGTGTTTAATTATTTAATTATTAATTTTGAGTTAGAATGAAGTTTTATTGGTGTATTTACTTATTATGTAAGGTAAATTAAATTTGAAAATTGAAGTTAAAAAAAGAAAAAAAAACTTAAAATTTTGATGAAGGATGAAGGAAGAAGCCTGGAAAAAGATTGCTGAAGCCTGTTGGATACGCATGAACTAGCACTTGGGAGCCTATTCCACTGCTGCTGGAACCTTCTAACCTGCCTGGATCCATCTCCTCCTGGCCAAGCCTACAAGTGCTGGACTTAACTATTGGACTGACATGTAGGAGACAGTCCACTCGCCTAGAGCCCGAGTTGTTGGACTCGCCCTGCCTGCAACGCTCGCTAGCCCACGCTTGCATATGGACTTGCCACACCTACTGGAGCTCACGTGGAGGCCTGATGCTGGATCGCCTATAGCTAGACCAGACTCGCCTCGCATGCATGGACTGCATATGCCCCAACAAGCTGCTGGACCTAGACTCCCCTTCCAACTGCTGCCATGGCCTAAGACTCCTGCTCCCATCTGCTGCACCTCCAAGCAACCCAAGACGCAAGAGAGAGTTTCAGAAAGTAATTAAAAAAGATAGATCTATCAGCCAAAATGAACACAAACGAGACAGAGAAATAGAGAAGAAGCAGAAAGACAAAAACAAAGAGGAGAAGTAGATTTTAGACAGCAAACTCCAACAGCCACACCAAGTGAGATTCGATAGGGGATAAGAGAAAAATAGCAGATACAAGCTTCATTATGTTTTATATTTTTTCATATTTATTTTATTATGTTTTACATTTTTAAGAATATAGACTTGATTGAACTTATTTTTATTATGTTTGGCTAAAATATGTTTAGGATTTGTTATTTGAATTATTTGGGAACCTTTGGTTGCTGATTTAATTTTAAAAATATTTGTGTTATTTATTGAGCTTAAACCCTACAATAAATCGAGAGAGTGAGTCAGGTAATTGGTGTTAGATGTACAATGAGAGTTAGCACTTAATAGACCTATAGATATCAAGGTATTCATTTATTAGGAAGATATTTCGATAAATTGATATACTGCCTATAAGATAGCTTCACATCTAGTTGAATATTTAAGAAAGGCTTTGCATGTCGAGAGATCCCAAAGTTAATCCTTAGATTATTTAGCTAGTGACATTTTGTTGCACCTTGAGAGAGGGTAGCTAAAATATTAGGAAATTTTAGGCCAAATATAAAATAGATCAATTAAACCAAAGACCAACAAATAGGGATAATAATAAGTCTTATTCTTGAATCATGTTTTTCTTTAAATTTTCATTTGCAGTGTTGGTGTTTGATTGTGTTGCTGGCTTTTGCTTCCAATTTGTTTGCATTTTACTCAGTTATTTTTATTTTATTTGTTTAAATTGATTTCTTTAAAAAAGTGTAAGCAAAATTGATAGGGTGTCTAGATACAATCCTCATGGGATTGATATCCGTTGTTTACTACAAGTAAGACCCGTATACTTGCAGTTTTGAGCGTAAAACTCGTAGTTTTGGTTTTACAATTAATCATTCAACATTCACAGCTAAAATTCTGATAACTTGGAAAATCCACCCCCAAAGTGCATTAATTCATCCTTAAAATAAGCTCTAAATCTACCCTCAAACACTACATAATGTAAAGAAACAACTAAACACTTTAAAGATAATTAAAAGATGCAAAAGATTGAATAACTTAAAGCTAAAACACATAAAGAAACACTTAAAACACTTATAAAAAACCTAGAAACATAACCCTAAAGCACACTTATCATGCTCTAGATATTATCATAAGCCATCTAATTATCTCCCTAACTATTAACTAAAACTACATGGCCATTGTACCATAAGAATCTAGATAATCTTGCATATTCATTTTGTTAATTACCTATAGTCACGAAAAGCAAATTAAGTATATAAACTTAAACTTAAATTAAACGAAGCATCTAGAACAATCAGCATCGGCATGTTCTTGATAAAGGTGTTTTATATAGGCTCTAAATTATGAATTGATTACAAATATTTATCTATGAATTTTCCTTATTCATAAGTAGTTTTGATTAATTTATAAGTTCATGCATAATTAAAGAGTTTGGTACTAAAAAGAGTTAAATTTAAAGAAGTTTGAAATAATAAAAACGATGGTCTATAATGAAATTATTATTGTCACTTTGAAGTGCTACTATATTACTAAAGGATGCTTAACAACCAATGTCACTTAGAGATGGCACTACTGCTCTTAAGATAAATCATCATTCTAGTATGTATCAAAGACAAAATACCAACATGGTTTTTAAATGATGCTGTTATGATTCCTATGTACCACCATTGTTCCAAATGAAGATAAGAGTACCAATGATTGTGTATAATGACACTATTGATTTCCAAACCTAAGGGCCATTGTATTCTTGGACAACATGACTAAATAGTAGTTTTAAGTGGCAGTTTTGTCTTTTGAACCCCTCTTTAGGCTAAAAATACTAGTTAGCCGTCTAAATTAAATAAGAAGATATTAGTTAGCAAATTAAAATCACATTCTAGATTCTTAACATTCAATAGAGAAATCAATATTGAGTTTTGAGTGTTCCAAGAGTCGATTTTTAGGAATTGGAGAGTAGAGTTACAATTATGATCATTAGCATCTCTTATTTGTTTTCCTTTTCGTTTTCTAACTCTTTATTTTCGTTAATAATAATTTTTTTTCAATTATATCTTCTTGTTTAATGATGAATATGCGTGGCTAAATTCTTGAATAACTAAGGGTAGGGGGTAATAAATGGATTATCTCTTATTCTAATTGTTTCTTTTAGTGTTAATGATATTTATTTAATTGAGTGCTTAAATATTTATCATAGATTGACTACCTAGGATAGGTTATTAGGTGATTGGCAGTCTAAGAAATTGGCTCTAATCACTAGAAAAATCAATTACACAACACATTTGAGTTATTGTACAACCAATTTTGATTTTTTATTAGAATTTTAATTCTAAAAAGGGGGTTCTTAAGTTTGAACTTCATAAACTTTATTTATATTAGTCTAATTGATTGAATGAATAAAAAATGAATTAGAATTAATAAAGATAAGGTTTCAACCTAACCATTCCTTTATCTTATTTAAGTGAAGATGTTTTAGATTTATCAAACAAAGAGACTCTCTAGATATAGTTAATCCATTGCATTTCAAACCCTTAGATAGACTTCAAGATTGGTGGAACTCTTAACTTGTTGCTTATAGTCAAGTAATTAGATGATTGGTATAGTTATTTACTTTAGTTGTTTAATTTGGTTATAACTTTAATTTAGAGATTCTAGATAATCATATATTGTTTCATCTAGTAATTATAAACGATCCCTCTGAGAATGATCTTTTGACTCTATATGAATTATATTACTTATTGATGAGGTATACTTACCAGTTGTCTTCTGTTAGATTTGAATAAGTTAGACTAGGAATTCACCAAATAAATTCCTTACACTAGTTTAATAGATCCCTGGTAATAGTGCCAAAAACTTGTTGATCAATTCCTAATATGTGATTAAGAAGCACGAGCACCTCGTAACCAAGTGATAAAAGGAATGCAACTCTAAAGTTCATTCTTACATGGATTTATTATAATAACTAATTTAAAAGGTATATAAATATAAAGAAAACTTTAATTTTAATTGATTGACTAAAACAACTGGGTAAATTAACACATAACGTAATTAAGTAATCAATCTAAACACTAGTAATGAGTTAAGGTTTTAATAAACCTAAGATCGAGCTAAGGTTTTAGAGTTCTCTGTATTAGTTAAGTCTATATAATTACTGTGTTGAATAGATTTAAGGCATCTTCATGAAAACAAGATAGAGATGCAGCTAGGACACAATCTTATTTATTTTAATCTTAATTCATTTTTTGGTCATTCAATAAATTAGATTAAGTTGGTCCTAACTAACACCTAAGAGCGAGGTGAATTAGGTTCTACTAAAATTTCAAGTAATCACACAAGAATAAAACTAACAATAAATTTGCAGAAGCAAAATAAATCAATATAAAGCAAATAAGATGAAATAAACTTGTACTTATTGAAAATAAATTAAGTAATACAAAAGTTAAATCAATAATAACTTATAAACTCCTTTTTGGCTCAAGGATAATTTTCTCTTCTTTTTCAAAGCTCAAGAATAACCTTTAAACATGTTCTTTCTGTAAGCTTAAGAATAACCTCGAAATACTCCTTTTTAAAGGATAAAAAATAACCTTACAATGACAAAGAAATTACTCACTCAAAGAGAGACTCAAGTCACAGAAAACTTGATAGAAAACATATAAATAAACTTTGATCTCAAATTTTTGACCCAATACTCAAAGTTGTGTTTTGTCTAGATAATTGTGTGTTTTGCTCCTTACTTCCCCATCTATTTATACACACAAAAAGACTCATATAGCCGTTGGAGCATTAATCATCTTTTTAGACTGTTGTCTAATGGATATATCCCTTATATATATATATATATATTTTCTAACCGTTATGTAAATCTTCTATCCGTTGAGCAATATGACCGTTCCATTTTGTTCAGTTAACTAATCTTCTAAATTTGTTCATTCGGTCAACTGATATCCATAGTTTGGTTGACCAGTCTTCATTCGGTCATTTGATCTCCAAGTTCTATCTCATTTGGTTAGCCGTTCTTCAAGTGCTGTCTCATTCGTTTAACCGGTCTTCCTTAAGGTGTCCATTCGGTTGGCTAATCTCTATGGTTTGATCGATCGATGTTCCTTCAGTCGATGAATTCCCTCTTTAGTGCTTGTGTTTTGTTGACTGATTAGTATTTGGTCAATTGATCTTCAGTTATTAGAGTCCTTTAATTAATTAAAACATCTTCTTTCCAACATACCTATCTTTAAACACACTTAAATAAAAATATTAGTAGAAAGAGTGTTTTGTCATCGTCAAAATTGGGTGGAACGTCCCTTGGTTTAATAATCTCCCCCTTTTTGTTGATGAAAAAACAAAGTGATTTAAACATCAGTTATCAAATATCAAGATTCATATCTCACTAACTCCTCCTTCATGTATATCTAACTCCCCCTAAATTAAACAAGAATTCAAGAATTGCTCCACCTAAAAACATGCATACTTCTTTCCCTTTTTGAAATCATCACAAAAGTTTTAAACATAATAATCAAAGAGAGAGACCATCAATCATATCAATTTCTCTTCTAATAATACAAAAACGATCTTCATACAATGGTTTAGTAAAGATATCTACTAATTTATGTAATGTGTCAAAAAATTCAAGTTCAATATTGCCATTTTACACATGATCTCGAATAAAATGATATAATTTCTATATGCTTAGTCCTAAAATGCTATATGAGATTTTTAGTCAAACATATCATACTTGTACTGCCACATCGAATAGGAATTCTATCAAGATGTAGACCAAAATCCCTAAGTTGTTGTCTAAGCCATAATACTTGAGTGCACCAACTACCGTTGGCTACATATTCAACTTCCACCGTAGACAATGCAACAGATTTTTTTTTCTACAAAACCATGAGACTAATGCATTTTCTAAAAAATGACATGCACTAGATGTACTTTTTCTATCTAACAAACTACCCACATAATTGACATTAGAATATCCAACTAAGTCTACATATGCATTTCTAGGATACTATAGTCCTAAATTTAAAGTAGCACATAAATATCTAAAAATACGTTTAATGGCTAACAAATGAAATTCCTTAGGAGAAGATTGAAAACATGCACATAAACAAACTCTAAACATAATATTTGGACAACTAGCAGTTAAATACAACAAACTTCTAATCATACATTGAAAGAGTTTTACACCTACCTCTTTTCCATCTTCTTCTTTATTCAACTTGGTAGATGTGCTCACAGGAGTGCCTAAGGGTTCGATTGATCCATGGCAAATCACTTTAGAAGCTCTTGTGTATACTTTGATTGACTTATGAAGATACCATACTTCATTTTCTTGATTTGGAGTTTGAGGAAGAAGTTCAATTATCCCATCATGCTCATTTCGAACTCCCTATTCATACACTTAGCAAAATCCTCACAAAAATGTTCATTAGTAGCACCAAAAATAATATCATCTACATATATTTTAACAATTAACAAATCATTTTTATCCTTCTTAATAAACAATGTAGTACCTACTTTCACCTTTTCAAAACTATTTGTAAGTAAAAATGCACTTAATTTATCGTTGGGTTAACCATATTTGTGGTCCTAATCCTCTTATCATTTTATCAATTGAGTCCTATACCTTTGAAACATTCTATTGAAGTTCTATACCTATGTAAATTAATCAAAGGTAGTCCTTATAGGACTAAATTGGGAAAATTATGAAAGGTTTAGGATTTAATTGGAAAAATTGTTAAATGTTTAAGACTACAAATAGGGATTAAATTGGGAAAATTGTAAAAGGTTTAGGATTTAATTGGAAATATTATGAAAGGTTTAGGACCAGAAATATTCCAGATAACCCTATTTGTAGTCTTAAACGTTTAACAAATTTTCCAATTAAATCATAAACCTTTCATAATTTTTTCAATTAAGTCCTATAAAGACTACCTTTGATTAATCCTCATAGGAATAGAACTTCAATAGGAAGTTTTAAACGTGTAAGACACAATTGATAAAATGGTGAAAGGTTTAGGACTACAAATATGGTTATCCCATCTATCGTATCATGCTCTAGGTACTTTTTTTAAACCATATAATGCTTTGGATAATTTAAAAATGTGTTTGGGTGCATAATGTCATTCGAAACTAGGAGGTTGTTCAACATAAACTTCGTCTTCAATAAAACAATTAAAAAATGCACTTTTTACATCCATTTGAAATATTTTAAAACCCATGTAAGATGCAATTGCAAGAAGTAATCTAATAGCCTTTAATCTAGCTACGGGAGCAAACGTCTCATCATAATTTATTCCCTCCTCTTAGTTATACCCTTTAGCCACCAATTTAGCTTTGTTTCTCACAATGTAACCTTGTTCATATAATATATTCTTAAAAACCCATTTTGTAACAATGGTAGAATGATCTACGGGTCTAGGTACTCAAATCAAAACCTTATTTCACTCAAATTGTTCTAACTCCTCATTCATAGCTAAGATCCAATTCTCATAATCTAAAGCCTCTTCTATATTCCTAGGTTCAATCTTTGAAAGAAAGGCAATATGAGATCAATTAAAAATTGATCTACTGGTTACCTCTCGGTGAACATCACCTATAATTTAGTCGGTGGGATTGTCCTTCTTGTACCTCCAATCTCTTGGTAGCTCTTCATGTCCTCCTTCTCTACTTGGTTCAACAATTTGTGTTGTTTATGCATTGCCTTCAAGTGAAAGATGTTCTAATCCCTTTGATACATCTGCAATATCAAACTAAAGTACTTTCTTACTTTCAAGAGGATTAGTTTCGTCAAAAACAACATGCGTAAATTCTTCAACAACATGAGATTTCTTATTATAAACTCTATATGCTTTACTCAATAAAGAGTATCCTAGGAAATGCCTTCATTTGTTTTAAAATAAAAAATTCCCAAACAATCTTTAGTATTTAAAATATAACATTTGCAACCAAAAACTTTGAAATGACTAATTCTTGGTCTTTTGTTATTCAAAAGTTCATAAGGGGTTTTATCTAGCTTATTTCTAATATTCACCCTATTGATGACATGGCTTGCAAATGCATTGGCTTCGACCCAAAAATATTTTGGAAAATACTACTCACTTATCATAGTTTATGCCATTTCTTATAAAGATCTGTTTTTCCTTTCTACTACACCATTTTGATGAGGTGTCCTAGGTGTAGAAAAATTATGCACAATGCCATGATCATCATAAAAGCATTCAAACATATCATTTTTGAATTCTCTACCATGATCAATTATAATAGTTGTAATAGATAGGGACTTTTCATTTTGTATTTTCTTTGCAAAACTAACAACAAATTTAAAACATTCCTCTTTTGAAATTAAAAATAAAACTCAATTAAAATGACTAAAATCATCCACAAGAACAAATGCATATGATTTTTTTTGCGTTGGTTAGGGGACTTTAAAACTTTGGATGATTTTGATACGATTTTACTTTGAAAATCACTGGAAATAAGGCAAGTTCACCTATCAAAAAAGTAATATAATGGAGTAAATTTTAGACTCCAAATGTCTAAAAATTACCAAATGTGTAAATTAGCTAAGGATTAGATGATTGTTGATTTAATTGAGCTTTAAAACACATTTAAAGTTTGATTAAAGTCCTTCACAAAATCAAAACAAAGCTATGGTTAAGACTTTGCTTTTTCTCCATTTAATCTTGTGTAAAGTTTGGTTATGCATTAAATTCAAGTAAATGAGCTTTAGTTTCAAGAAAGTGATTCTTGGAAATTAATCTCAGAACTTTGACTTTTACAAAAAATATAAGTTTGGTCATGCAAGGATTAATTCATTTGCTTATTGATTTTTCGAACAATTTGAGATGATTTCTCATGCTTAAACTATCTTACATACTAATCTTAAGTGGCCAGCTTAAAAATGGTTCATTCAAATCTTTGATAAACAAAATACATATGTTTTAACATGTCTTTAAACTCTTTCAAATCATCAAAACATCAATCCATGATAACAAAAACTATTAGCCACACATTTTCATCAAAGCATACAAGATATGCAATTTATACAACATACTTTGATAGATATGAAATTAAGAACTTAAATATAAAGTTTAGATGTTACAAAAAATCCTAGAAAGACTTTTGGATATTTCTTGAACTCTCAACTTGATTATGAACTCCAGCCAAGATCTAATTCATCAAGATCTTTCAGAAAAATCAAGAACATTCAAAGATATAAGAATAAAAATATCAACCTTGATTAATCTAAAAACAGGAACAAAATAAGATATAATCTGAGTTAGAAACAACTTTGGATGATTGATATAATCAGATATGAGTCTTAACAACAAGCTTCAATATTCAGAACTTGGAAACAATACACAAAATCGAAGAACTAAGTGTTTGAAGCTATGAACTCAAAAAATACTAAGAATGAGAGAAGAAAGAACTCTCCAAGACTATGCAGATCTGATCTCTCTCATCTTTCTGTGATTTTTTTTGTATGTTTTTGGATTTTTTAGGACCTGGAGAGCTCCCTCCATGTGCTAGGAGACACTAGCATTAATTAGGAACATGTCAATAGTTGAAATCTGGAAGATTTGGAGCTGAAATTGTTGATTATGTGATCAACGGTGCCCTGCCTCCATACAAACGCACCCTAAGAGAGTGCTTTTAATGCTCGACTGCAACACCTATTAATGCCCCCTATTCTTCCATTAATGTGACCTTGCCAGGGGGCTGTTAATGGTCAGAAAGAAGAGGAATTCTTCATGGTTTTTCTCCAATCTTCGTTATTAAGCTCCATCCTGCAAATTAAACATAATAGCATATAAATTTAATAATTAAGCACTGAATTAGGGGTTATAATTCAATAAATTAACCATTAAAACTCTATCAATTTGACCCCTAACAATTTCTCCAAACTTAATCTTTTTCTTATCCTCAAGTAAATTAATTCATCATCAAGTTCATAATAGGATATAAAGATAGGAAAAATCAATTCAAAATTAATGCCGCAAGTATTGAAAATGCTTTCTTGATTCTTAAAAAATTTTAATGCATGCAAGTGTTATAAGATTAATAAATCATATCAATTCAAAAAGGCATTTAATTCAATTCATTCTTTTCAAGTTTCAACCTAAATCAAGAAATCAATTCCACATGTAAAAGGCAAATAAACTGAGTTTAATGCATCATCTTTTCAACATTTCCACATCGTTTAAAACAAAAATTGAATGAATAACCTAATTAATTAAATGCGTAAGTAGAATAATTAAGAGGTTACTTTAGTATTTTTAGGCGAAAATGAACATTTTATCGTGAACAACCCCCGGTTACTCAACTGTGGCACAGTAACTCAACTGGCTATTATGTCCCACTCATAATTTCAAATCTCATAAACATACATTTTTATTATGTTTCTTTTATTTCTTTTTATATTATATATACATACATAAGATTCGAAATCAGATGAGTAGTTCTACTTACTTATTTAACTAATTAAGTAATTATTCTTTTTTTTAGGTTAATTCTAGTTCTTTTTTCTTTAAATGAGGTTAATGCCTTAAATGACATCATAAAATTATTCAAAAATTTGCATTTTATATGTGGAATATCCTTTTAATCATTAGGTATCTGCCTTCCACGTTATGAAATGAATTAAAGACATTTAGTCCTTAATCGTTAAAATTAATCAAATAACATTTCAAATTGCCAAAATAATTGAATTCAAATGAAAGCATGAACAATAAAAAAGGATCAAAATCAAAAAAAATTTCACAATTTATAGACTATGATAAGATTGATGATGAATCAAAGTACTATCAAAAAAACTGAATCAAGTGAATGATATGATACTATCCCTCCCCTACACTTAATTGAAACATTTTCCTCAATGTTTAAATAATAAGAAATGAAAAGCATAATGTAAGAGAATAGGGAAAGAAATACACTCGTTTGATAAATAGTTGAAGATTTGATGGTACATTGAAATGGACTCATAGGAACTGAAATAAAAAGACAAATAACACAGAGAAATAGACAAAAGGAGCTCCACTCGTATAAATGTGAAAGTCAATACATTAAGGAGTCAACATAAAATGAAAGTAGCAAAAGATCTGCCAACATAAACCCTATACTACGAAAGGAAAACCTATACTACGAAACTGAATAACTAAAACAATTGAAATAATGAAGACAACAAAATGAAGAACCATAAGAACTAGATAGAAGGATCATGGCGATCTCGTGATCACTGATAATCCTCGAGGCTACGGACATTCATAGTCAAATCATCCACCCAATGCTGAAGGTTATCGAAGCATGAATCAACTGCCCCTTGAAAAGTAGAAAGCTCGGAGAACAAGGCGGTACAAAACTCAAATATTTTAGAAAATTAGCTCGAGGACAAACACTCCACTAATAAGGGCAACAATAATCCGCTCTGGGACTCCCAAGTTTAAAATGGTAAAATAACTGCTATTCCTAGTCAGTACTAAGGCTTCCCTTATAGTAGGTATAGAAAAAGATGGATCAGTAGAAATTGAATCACCATGCAATGAGTCCTTAGTCTTTATATAGATGTCACCCTCGTCAGGCACTCCTAATAAAGTAGAAATAGAAGCACGAGTTAAAAGTATAGGGATACCTCACACCATCGATCGAACTTCGATGGTCTCGGAATTGTCCTTATCCTCGATGTTCACGTAAAATTCGCGAACCATGTTAGAATAGAATAGACCTGGAAAGGTCATAACTGCCTCCCAACTGATGCTCCTAAAAGCTCCATAAAGGTCAAACTGAACTTCGATGTCCGGATGGATCAGTCGTTCCTCGATAAACAAGTTACGTTGATGTGCTTGGTAATAGTTGAAGTTGTCAACACTCGTAAATTAAGAAGGGTCATAAGCCAATTGTTTCCTCGGTGGTACTATTTGATGCTAAACTGTTTAACAAATACATTGGAATAGGTTAGAAAATTAAACTAAAATTAGAAAATTTTTCCTAAAAATTTTTTAAAAATCCCAAATTTAATTGAAAATTCCCAAAATATTGATCGAAATGATAGGCTGCAAAATTGGAATCAATGGAAAGCTTATGAAATTATGAATATAATGATACCAAATTTCAAGTGAATGGATGCCTAGATCAAGAGAAAATTGAAAAAGAATACCTTGATGGGAGAATCTAGACATGTCAGAGACAATGCTAAAAAATGTGTTGATTTTCAGAGCAATTTGATGCAAGAATGTTTTAGAGGACTTGAAATGCGATAAATAGACTTCAAAAATGCTTAATTTGGTTAACAAATGAGGAAGATATGAATTTTGAAATATTTTTGGGTGAAAAGGGGCGGAACGAAAACATGAAGAACATTGGGTTTTTATACCCTCTTCATCTATTAACGACGTCTTATTCTTTATACAATGACGTCGTTGATGGATGACCAGGGTGCCGTTAATAGCCTTTTAACGTGATGAACAATGGCACCCTATTCTTCCATCAATGTGACCCTATTAGGGTGTCGTTGATGGTTTGCCTTTAGCCAATTTTGATCAATTTTCTTCCAAATTTCTAAGTAAAACCTTTTGAATCCAAATCCTAACAACATGGATTGAAATATCTATCAATTTTCTTCAAATTCAAGGTTAAAACACACCTAAATTCAAATTAAACACACTAAACCAAAGGCATCCTAAAGAAAACAAACTAAACTTAATTCAAACACACTTTAAAATCTTCAACACTTGATTTAAAAAAAATACTAACACCCAAAATAAAATCAAATCACACACAAGTACCTACCTAACTTGAAAATTTCCTAGTTCAATGAGGATTAAATAGTGCAAGAGTCTTAGAAGACTCCTCAACTGAACTAGGCACATACAACTTCACTCTTTGCCCATTAACCTTGAAAGATGAATGACCGTTACTAACTTAAATTGTTCCAAATGGATAAATCTTGATCATATTATAAGGGCCTGTCCATTTGGACCTTAACTTTCCTAGAAACAACTTCAATCTTAAATTATAGACTAAGACCTTATCACTAACTTTGAATTCTCCTTGAATGATATGCTTATCATGCCTTCTTCTGATTATTTCTTTATACAATTTAGAGTTATCATAAGCTTCAAGACGAAACTCATCCAACTCATTCAATTTCAAAAGCCTTTCCTCGCCTGCCTTCCTTAAATTAAAATTCAGAAAATGAATAGCCCAATAGGCTATATGTTTTAATTCAACCGGCAGATGACAAGTCTTACCATATACCAACTTATAAAGGGACATTCCAATAGACGTCTTAAATGCAAAGTTTTAAATTTCGTTCCGTACCGGCTGAAAAAACGGAACAGAATAATCATATTTCGTACCGGGTTTAAATACCGGTCGATACCGGAAAAAATAAAAA